>BGPR01003916.1:33913-82330 GCA_013235015.1 Araneus ventricosus
TCCAAATTGAGCTGCAAAACTGTCCATCTCCAAAACAAAACCTTAAAAAAACCCCCCCCCCCCCCTCATGTCTCATTATCATAAATTGTGTACTGAATCACACTGCCTGAATGCATCGAATGCTATGCAGTATTTTTTAAAATCTCATTTTGGCTAAATGTGACAGCAAATCCACTTTCCTGAAGAATTTTCTGTTCTGGAGATGGACAGTTTTGCAGCTACACGACTCAATTATTCAGTATGACACAGTTTCTTAAGCTTTGAGGTCACATAGAAGAATTTTGAAAATAGTCTCAGAAAGCTTCATGAAACTCTTCTTGAAGAATCTGCAATATTAGTGAGCAAAAACGTTCATCTTGTCTAAAATCATTTAGTTTGATAGAACAGATAAGAGATAATTATATTGAATTTCTTAATATTAATATTCATATATTTTCATTTTTTGTTTGTTATATTTGGAATTTTAAGGTGGGTGGC
Organism: Araneus ventricosus; assembly: GCA_013235015.1. Taxonomy (NCBI): domain Eukaryota; kingdom Metazoa; phylum Arthropoda; class Arachnida; order Araneae; family Araneidae; genus Araneus; species Araneus ventricosus. Next base: position 34,391 of record BGPR01003916.1, read on the forward strand.
ATTAATAATGAAATAGTTTAAGAAACTTGCTTTATAATGAAATGATTACATAATAAAGTCAATCATATATGATGTATTCTTTTCATCAAACATTTTTTATTCAACAAGAATTTTCCTAGATGTATATACAAATGTGCTTTTCTATATACATTTATAGTTATTATAACATACACCCAGTCTTTCCATGCTCACATCTTTTAATGCAACAGGTAACATAAAGAAAAGCTGGAAACTTTTCATCTGAACAATTTGTGCGATTAATAAAATCTGTTGCACATAAATTTCAAATGCATGGTCAAACTGAATGCGAATTTTGGCATCTACTTCTCCATTTACAAAGACCACCAAATAGTTGTTCAGTATACTGAACATTGTGTTGATGGTCATTATGTGAAGTCAAACAAACTTTATGGAAATGAAAGGAGCATCAATCCTCCTTTTGCTCAAATTCGAAAACACTCGTTGTATTGCATTGTATAGAGGTGGTCTGACTTTTTTCAACCCTGGATTATAAGAATGTTGATAGGCAGAAACACAGCTTGCAAATTTACCATCACATCTGCAGGAAGCCAATCCACATGGGTAGTCTGCTTTATCTGCAAAATAGTGAATACTATGGAGGACATTGGATCAGTAACAATTTCTTATCTGAATATTCTTTAAATTGCAATTTTGGAACGTGTGTACCATTAAAATTTTCTTTATTCACTTTCAAGTGAAATTAAACAACAAATTGTAGTACAAAAAATATGGTGTACAAATTGAATTTGTGCTCCAGATTTGTATATGTTATTCAGTCATTTAGAGAAGAGTTTTATTTATAAATTTTTTTTTTTGTTTTTGATTTAAAAAATAATAAAAATAGTGCAGTATATTTTCTCAAAGATTTGAATGAACTATTAAGAGTTTCCCTTGAGCAATACTAATGATAGATAGTTTTTCCTTGTACAAAATTTGGATAGTATTTCTTTGTAGTATTGATAGATAATACAGTGTAACTTGCAATGTGTAGTAATTTGAGGTGGAAAATTTTTGGCTGTATAATATTAAAAAATATTGAAATGTCGTGTGTTTCAGTATAAACTGAAAATTTTCAATTTATTTTTTAGATATTCTTTGCAATGTATAGTTGTCCTATTCTAACTGGTGAGAGTATTCTCCTCCCCGGTTAGAACTATACACAACCTCCCCGATAGTAGGTTGTGTATAGTTGACTAATAGAGTTTCTCGTATAAATGTATAATACACTGTGTTTTGCAGAATAGTGAAGAGATGCATTTTGGCCCAACGTTTGATATAGATCTATAGTTTTGGTGGCAAGATTACATACCAAATTTCATTTATCTAGATTATGTTTTTGAGTTATCTCTTTCACTTACGCACGGACAGAAAGTCTACCACCTTATGGATTGAATCCAAAATTAGACATAGATTAGAATTTTGTGCAAAGATTATACAGGGTTTCCATTTATATCCGTTCCCCCCCCCCCTCCCTTAACTTCTAAACGGTGACAGCTTAGGCCATAAGATTGGTGTCTAGGTATAGTAAAAAGGTTATGCGCTGTTGGATGAGACAACACCATCTATCGGCAAATTTTGGAATTAGCGGTCCTATCTTGTTAACGGTAAAAGATACGAGAAAAAAGTCAATTAGAATGTTGTAGAACACTCTCGATTTAGTACGAAAAGATACCTTGAGCACAATTAATACAAAAAACAGAATGCAAAAAATGAACATTTGTTTGGTCACGATTTCTAAAATCGTCATGTCATAAAGAGTGGAAGAAAGAAACTCAGACACGTCCCTGTCTTTTGGATCATTATTTATATTGCTCAAAATGCTCTCTATACACATTTGCACTATGGACTGGATTTCTCGCTGCACATTGTGCAACATGGCAGGTGTTACGGAGGAGCAAGCATCAGTGATGCGTCGTCGAAGAACCTGCAATATTGGCGGAAAGGTCCATACACCTGCTGTTTTAGTTATTCCCACAGGAAAAGTATAATGAGGTCATTTTCCCCCCGAAAAAGAACCTTTAGTTCATGTCTTGTGATGTCACAATTTTGGAAAATGCGAACAAACAAATGTTCATTTTTTGCATTCTGTTTTAAGTATTAATTGTGCGCAAGGTATCTTTTCGTACTAAATCGAGCGTGCTCTACAACTTTCTAGTTGACTTTTTTTCTCGTCACCGTTTACGAGATAGGACCGCTAATTCCAAAATTTGTCGATAGATTGCGCTGTAAGTTGTCTAATCGAATAGCACATGGCCTTTTTACTATACCTAGACACCAACTTTATGGCCTAAACTGTCACCGTTTAGAAGTTAAGGCGGTGTAACGGATATAAGTGGGAACCCTGTATACAATAATTTATTCACCTTGCTTGTGTTTTTCACTTTTTGTGTTCACATATGCGCAAATAAACAGATCCAAAAGATGGTCAACTCTTTAGCCGGATTCGGTCCAAAATTTGATACTAATCAAATTCTAGTAATAAAATTCCATTGCTTTATGAGTTATGTTCACATGCACAATGACGAACAGACAGATTTTCGCTTGATGGAATTTCATCCAAAATTTGATAGAAATCTACAATTTTGGTGGAAAGACAAAATACCAAATTTCTTCATTAGTCTTCGAGTTTTTGAGGTATCCTGTTCACTGAGTTAAACACAATTGAAAAAAATTCGTGCTTGGAGATTCATCAAAATCTTGAAGTCTTTTTTTTTTTTTTTTTAACAATTAAAAAATTAAAAACCCTAAAATAAAAAAAAAAAAAAAAAACAGCCGACATCAAAATGAGGTATCACAAACTATTAATCAACTATTAAAAACTCTTACTGATGGGAAATTAGTTAAACGTGCTATAAATAACAAAATCGCTAAAATATAAAAGCGGTACCGTATCATGGTAAATTATATGCTTGACAAACTTGAGATTCCCGATTGGATAAAAATAAATTATTTGTGCTGATTGAGAATGCGAGTACATTGTTACGTATCTTTGTAGAGTTCATTTCAAATTATTTATAAGGATTAATAGAGTAACAAAAAAGCATGGACAGCTTAATAGGAAAAAAATTTTGAAATGATTCATTTGGGTGAAACTAAGCTTTTAAAAAGTGATCATATACCCTTTAAATCTCTTTTCCTCTTAGGTGTGAATAAATTAAAGATTAGAAAATTTCATTTCTTAAGCTAAATAAATCTCATCAAATACACATGAGCTGCAAATTCATTTCTTTCAGAGATTTAACAGCTGGTTTGTTGGTAGTAGTAGGAAAATCCTCAGAATTTTAAATGATAACTCGTTGCTTAAGGTTTTAGGTTATAAAAACACAAATTATTCAAACGTTAGATTGGTTAACTATGACGAGTTAATGCAAATTTGATGCACAGCCCTTTTCAAATGAGAACACAGTTAATGTGCAAGTGAATAATAATAATAATAAAAAAGAAACTACTGTGGCATATTTTTGAAGTGCTCTGAAGCAGGGAAGTAGTAAGTTTAGTGGTTATTACCAAGAGTTCTTACGATTAGATAATGGATGAATTTTAAAGTACTCCCGAAGTCGTATCATGAGAATCATTGCAAGATTTTAACTGTAATTCAAGTAGGGTAGACCTGGGCTAGTTGGCCCGAGTTTTCTCCTAAGAATTTTTAAGGAAAGGGAATTCAAAATTAAAAAAAAAAAAAAATCCGCTGACACTATTAGTGTACCTTTAGAAAGAATTCGCCATAGTAAAACTTGAATATATTAACTATCAGTATTAATTTAAAACCTCAAACTGACACCAAGTCGCTTGGGCCAACCTGCCCCGATTGCGGGGTAAGTTGACCCACTACTATTATGAAGCGACTATCACAAAACATTCTTTTATATTATTATATTTTATTAATTTAAATAACATAGTTGTGATATTATCTACATTATGTGCATTATATACAAATTTGGTGCATTTCTACTCAACAGAAACTTAGATACAGCTTTTATGGTCATGTCATATACTATCGTGTAATTATAATCAAAATTGAGTCCGCATGGTTTTTCGTAACAAGTATCTTGCATCATAAATCTGGTGCGATTCTATTCCACATATTCAGAGATATTTATCTAACGCACATCCTGAACATGTGCCTCTGGGCATGTTGCCTACCGGGCCAACGTGCCCCATATCGCCATTTTTGTTTCTCAAGAGTATAGGGATTTATTCTGAAAGCATTTAGATAAACAAACAAGCCCTAAAGTAACAATGAAGAATTATCTTTCTGAATATTATTTGTAAAAATAGATATTGTAATTCATAAGCAAAGGGGAAAAAAACGATTATTTATAAGTGAGGAAATTTACACAGCTTAGCAAAAATTAGAAAATTCTAGCTGGTTCTTTAATAAACGCTGCTTCTTCAATGACGTTGATGTGGAAGAAGGAAGACGAGATAATACACACTTATCTGGAATGACAGCGTTAAATACCGAAAAGTTAAAAAAATACAGTGACTGGGCCAACTAGCCCCGGTCTACCGTATCATATGAATTAACAGCTATTTTTTTGCATAAAAATGATACATATTTTAACTAAAAAGATTTGTAAATTCTTAATGTAATTTGAAATTATTAATTTCAAAAATTATTTTGAAAAATAAATTAAAAATAAAAAAAACGACGCGGGATTGAACTCCGACCACCCGATTGAAATGGCAGACGAGTATGCTTTAACCCATGTTACTTCGCCGCTGAGTGAGAGTGATAACTTACTAGTATTTGAGCTGTCCGAAATTTTGAAGGTTTTTTTTCTCAGAATAGGTTGGTTGTTGCATTTTCATATAATAATGTGTGAACACTGTAAAGGTATACTACTACTACTGTCTGTCCTCCACGAGAACTCTGTTCGCTAAGTTGTCTCATTAACGACAGTCACTATAGCAGCTGGTTATGTTAGGGAAGATCCATTTCGAATAAGAGGAATCGGACGGAAGTCGAGGTTTTATTTGCGGCGGTAGTTGATCATTCGTCTTCTCGGTTTTGCCGCAGTTGCACCTTCTTCCCATTTGGAGCTAAGTGCGCCAATGTAACAAACTTGAACGAACGTTTACCTACTCGAAATGGATTCGAATGCGATCGCCGTCAACTAAACAATTTGGCGAGCAATCTTTATAGTGGTAGACAGACAGTAATATACCAGGGGTGGGGAACATTTTTACACTGAAATGCCTCATTAAATTCCGGCAGTTGGGCAAAAGGCCGCACGAGCAGAATCTTAAGGGTCATGTTCTGTAATTATTATTATTGTATTACAGACAATATATTACATTATTTCGAAGCAAATTGTAAATAACTGGTAAGGTCGCATAAGAAACTCAAAAAAAACTGCAGATTCCCCATCCCTGTAATATACCAAGTCGAACCCTCCCCCTTGTCAGTTTAGTAGAAAGATAAACATCTTGTATTATATGATAGTGTAGTTATAAACATTAACTTTGGATCGCACAGAAGTTAAATATCATTAAATTCGGGAACATTCAGCACCAAGTTCTTCGTGTTTATTTCAACAGCTTGAAACAGTCTTCGGTAAAATAGTAAGTGAATACTTTCCTCCAGAAGCTGCTATTTCTGAAAGCTGGATACGAGAAATAAAGAAAAATTATTGTAAAGTAACTGAATACATTAAATATAAAAAAGAATATATATATTCTTCCCATGCTCATAATCACAAGTTGCTCTTAGACTTTTTTCGACACTATCCGAGCCTCAAAAAATCATCTTAAAAGACAAATAGAAAATCATATTTAATTTTTACTTTCAATTTAAACAAAATTCTTTGAAAATATCTTGAACAATGCAAATGATTTCAAAGCGATATTTAGATTTATACGCAGCCTTTAAATATAATTAATTGTGACACTAATCAAGCAATTAGAACATTTTTTTTTACAAAAATGCATTTTTATATAATTAAATAAAAATTAAGAATTATTTCGTGTTACTTAATAAGCCGAAGCACTTACTGCAGTGTATTTTACCAGCATAAGATTTCCAGCGATAAGTAGCAAGATGTGGCTTTTCATTCCAGCACACAGAATCGGAGGCATCTTCGTAGCACAAATCGTGCATTTTGCAGCACCTAGAAAGATTTTAAAACTTCTGCAGTATGACCTAACAAAATTTTGCAATAAAACTTGAAAACCACGGAATTCATGAAGTGGAAATAGATTCATAAAGACAAACTATTCCAACGCCACGCAGGGTGATTCAAAATTCAACGTACAAAATGCTAGAGAAGGTAGGAAACAAAAAAACTTATTAAAATCACTTAGGAAAGTATGATCGGAAACGCCAAGTGGATGAGGTAGAAGACGCTATTCGCTAACGCTGCAGATGAATCGGTAGCGCCCGATTTATATAGCCTGGATTTATTGTTTTATGAGCCTCCTGAAAGCCATCGTTTACTAGACGCCCGATAATCGACCTTGTTGCGAGAGTCTCCACAGCCGCTGCAAATATCCGCAAAATGTCGGGTATTTTCATTCACTAACCAGTTCATGAAGCTTGCATAATCTACATTCCTTTCAGATTCTTACTTTCTACGTCCATTAACAGTTTGCACTGTGAATTTTGAATCGCCCTTATGTTAGGTTATTTAACCAAAGAAGATCGAGTAAAGTTTCAACAGATACTGTATTTTCATCTAAAAATGATGTCATTTATTATTTTGAGTAATTTGAAAATGTGATAGTGAAGAAATGGAAATTAACTACCAACCAAAAATCTTATAATTAACCCTTTGTGATTGCATTTAGTATATACATAGCTGAAGATAAGGTGTTAGATATTTTTGCATCTTTATGCAAAAAAATTTGTGCTACCCTGGGATTATGGATAAGAAATGTTTCAAATTCATTGCCTAAGAAACAATAATTATCTATTTCATTCGGGACTATTTCATATAGCCGGTAAATTTTCTTGTCAACGCGCGCATACATAGTAATATACAGATCTCACTTAAATTGATTTTAGATAGACTACTACTCTTCGGCGACTAGTTTTTATATTTTATTCCACTTTTTATAATACCATTGGTTCAACATAAAAAAAAGCAGCATTGAAATAATTTTGCATTAAATTATTCAAGTGGAAGAAAATGTGATCTTTAAGGTTTTTAAATGAATCTAAGTTCTATAAAATTACATCCAAATGAAAGCAGATATTTCTCATGTCTGGAGCTGCTTCAGTAAGACGAGAATGCTCTTTTCGCAAGTTTTGCGTTCATGGAGGGTATTACATTTTTGTTGCTTTAACACTGAGAACTTACGAAAACAAAATTCTATGACTTTCTTAAAAATTCAGAAATTTTTTTTTCGTTTTCTAGCATTACCAACATTACTCCCAATTGATCCGCTGGGGAGGGGTACGAGTACCACAGCTAGGTAACCTCTGGTCTAGAGCATTTCAGGTTTGGATCGCTAGGAAAGCTCGGACTGTCTAAACCCAGTCGCTTAAAATTGTGGCTCTTCAATATCACTGAATATAGTAATTATATTATATATCATTGAATGCCAAATAGGAATGGCATTTGTTTTCCTGATAATCAGAATCTGAATGGGTAATTATAATTATTCTTTATGAAAAATTATTTCTCGTTCCAAATCATATCAATAATACATCCAGCCATCAAGTTCTGTTTCTATTCATCACCCTCCATCCGACACTAATCTTCGCAGTTTAATTAGCTTCATTATAGCTCATTCCCATCCTCTTTCACTAGCAATTTTCATGCCTTTACTTTCATTCTTTAATTAAGCACTCAGACTGAGTAGAAGCACGGAAGGTGTTTGTACTCAAAGAAAATTGTAATCTCCGTCTGTCTGTCTTCTATTCATCAGAGCAGCCTTTGGTTGTCCGAAGCCATCACATGCCTTGTGATTTTCAAACGCTGCGTTTTTTTTTATCTGATCCGTAAAGGAGGTTTGCACAGTTATGTTTTGTATTGGAAATTCCTAGATGGAGTAACAATATTGTAGATGGTTTTCTTGCAACAGAAAATAAAACATTTAAGTCAATCGTTCGCATAATTTCTTTATTTGAGTCTTTTCCGGTAGATTTTTTTTCAAAACTCTATTTTGGTCTGTCGGTGACAAGATTTTTATGGCTGCCTTCAGCGTTTTTTCTCCCTTACTCATCTTTATCATCAAAAAGGTTTTAATAGTTGTATTAGATTATCCGATTTCGTGAGAAGAAAGCCAGGTGCTCATTCCTTTGCTAAGTTGAAATGTTGAGTCTTTCCATTTTCAAGTTCAAAGTTTATTTGTTTGACATTATTATAGAATAAACAAATATCTCAATAGAAAAAGTCAAAAAATTTGATGCACCTCATTGACTTGAACGATATAACCAATTACAGCTTTAAGTATAAATAATTTAAATGTATAGGAGAAGCCTTAAAGCTTTTCGCACGAACCGAAATTGCATTTTTTGAATAGCTGTTGGATTTTCGTTCTAAAATGTTCTCAGATGCATTTTGTTGACTTTTATGAACATTTCAATTTAAAGATGATTTTAAAATACAATTTCTGTCTTCTGATCTTAAATTTATTATCAACCATAAAAATTGCTATAGCGTTAAAATTTTTACACGCGGTGTAAGTATCCTGGACCAATTTGCTTGAGGGTATAATATGACCAATGGAAAAGAATTTAGCGAATGATCCAAAAGATAAATTTCTTGAACTTTTCTTGGCATATTTGCTTGAATTGCCGTCAAAAACCAATGCAATAAAATATTCTTTGTATGTCTTAGTTTGTTTTATTCTGTCACTATCTTATACTCGGGAAAGCTTTTATAGACAAAACGAACGAATTACAATCTAGTTTCATCTTCAATTAATTTAAAATTAGTTTTTGAAATTTAATAAAATAATATAATAGTGTAGGGGGATACAGAACTAAGGGAAAAAAAATTTAAATAGAATAATTCTGAAACGAATGAAGGTAGAAAGAATCCTTTTGCATGAAAAGGATAGAAAGGAAGGCGAAGTTTTTAGTGTCATGAAACCAGAATTTATTGGTTGTATAGTTTACAATCTAAACCAGTGGCGGCGATTGAGAGACAAAAGTGTGTGTGTGTGTGGGGGGGGGATTTATGTACACCTAAAAGTACCCGTAGACAACAAAATTTAAAAATTAAGTTACAAAACTAGCTAGCTTTCCAGGACCCATTCGTTCTTTTATAATTTCTAGTTTTAGGCAGTTAAAACGAAATAAAAATTTAATTTTTCAGCAAAAGAAGGGTGGGGCGGCTGCCCCTCCCCAAGTCGCCACCACTGACTAAAAGTATCCATACAATCATTATTTGCAACATTAGCGCAAGTCTACAATTAAACCGAAGTGCTTTGAGAATTCTCAAATGGTAGGTACATTAAAAAATGCTTGTTTGAATTAGAACAGAAAAATGATAATTTACTTAAATCCAACCATTGAATAAAATATAAGGAAAAATAAAAAATATTCAGTTAGATTGTTTGTTATAAATAATATTATTTTAAACAGATATCCAAAGCAATGTAATTAATTACGTTACATAAAGGAAGATGCAGTAGAAAATAAGCTTCTCAAAGTCATAAGTTTAGTCTTCGAAATCATGAACCAGAGAGATGCAAACTCTCCACGCTAAGGTGAATACTGAATTGACCAGATTCTAGTAAAGAACTACTCGAGGGTACGATGAATAATTCTTGTGCACATGAAAAAAACACATTAGTCTCAGCGTTTGTGACCAGCTACCATGTGCGGTTTCACCACAAGGGCCTCCCTCGTAGGCCATTGACCAACGCAATACAATATCATGTATTTTATAATTTATGACTCCTCTGGAACCTTCAAAAAGATTTCAGAATGAAAGAAGACGCTCACTATGGAGCTTATTTTGATGACAATGCTTTCAAAACAAGTATAAATGTACACAATTCCAATGATGACTACTTAGGCGTCTAGAAAAAGTCTAGATAATTTCAAAAGCGCTATTTTCCCTTTAACAGATGTCGAGGTGATCAATCATACTGATTGAACAAAGACATTCTTTCCACCTATGTCGCCAGTGGTCATTAAGAAGTACGGAGTGGATTAAACCATTGGGGGAGGGGAGTAGATAGGTAACACTGACAGCAATTTTGACGGTTCTCTTGATTTTTAGGCATTTTAAGACTGTAAATTTTCGTTAATGTCAGGGGTTTAATTGAAAATCAAGCACCACTGATCACTTATATAACTTTCCCCGTGTGCTTTGCCGGTTTAACTTTCCACTGTTGCTTTTTTATAATTCCTAATTTTGAGCCGCTAAAATAAATTAAAAATTTAATTTTTTCCGGAAAAACTGGGGGCGATTGACCCCCCTCGCCCCCCGAGTCGCCGCCAGTGATCTAAGCCACCAGATGACTCTGCATTTGGTAAAGCGACGCGTTATGTAGGAGAAGACGTTAGGATGAGTAACGGTTAACAAAGGTGCAATTTGGTATCCTCGCTTCAAGAGCACAGCTGTCAAACATGGAACAAAACATGGAACTTGTTTATTGTTCATGTTCCACCTGACATATTCAATCTAAAGGTTCATTGACTAAGCGATTGATCCCAAATATTTGTTTGTTCTCGTCAAATTAATTGTATCTGTATATAAAAAGAGGAAGCATGTATGTTCGTTTTTTTTGTTCTTTAAAGACGCCCACATCGTTGGACTTACGGCGATCAAATTTGGCACAGTGATGGATTATCACAAGAGGGAGCTAACGCCGTAAAAATTATTTTAAAGTTCGAATTACATTTTTATTTTTTAAATTTCAAGTGGTAAATTCGGTGTTTTTTTCTTGCCTATTTTCACAAATTTTCTACATTTATTCTCATCGTAGAACCTTAATTTTTGTATAATTGTAAAGAGCAAAATTTCCCCGTTCTAATAAAAAGTAATTTGTTTTCCTGCATACAACGTTCTAATTTCGTTATCTTTTTCAAATTTTTTGAGGTACTAACTGGAACATTTCTCCCTCATTTAAGACAAAAACGGTTAAAATATCTGTTTTCGTTGAATTTTAATTAATTTTATCCTGAAGTGTTAAAATATTTTTACTCAATGAATTCGTTCTTTATCAAGGTTGCGTGTTGCTTTCCCAGTATGCATTTCGCATCGGTGACGTCATACGTTCTCGCATTCTTTCTACCCAGCCTCGTACAAAGGCAACATGACAAAAGTCGCGTGTTGCCTTCCCGGTATGCATTTCTCATCGGTGGTGTCATACAATCTCAGTCGTTTGATGGACGATACGATTTCTTTGTTTAATACTTTCGGCAACGGGGTTTTAATTTTGTACATTATTGTTTAAAAGTTTAAAACAAATGTTGTTTTCCCAAACTTTTCGTGTTTTCTTTCAAACCATACTGTTATAAGGTAATGAAAAGACTAGTTTGAAAGGATATTTATGTTTGTTGGGGAAAGTTAGTGACAATATTTATTGGGGGAAAAAAAAACGGAGGCGGGCATATGAAAAAATGTGGATCCCGAGCAACGCCGGGTTATCAGCTAACTCAGAGAGTAAATATGTCAGGATGGCTTCTGAGCAAAGGGACCCATTGATATGTTTTAAAAAGTTAACGCCCAGTAGCTCCAAGAAGCAAAGAATTTCATCTATTATAAATAAACTTGCTGTTTATTAATTGAGCTTTTCTGCGGACAGAGCCATTGGATCCACACTCATCAAATTTAGGAATCTGAGGAATCATCCAGAGCTTACCTATCGATGCTATCTAAGGGATAACCGCTGCCTCCAAGACCGCACCAGTTCCCATAGTTTAGGAAATCGAACGGGCTCCGACTTGTTGTGACTGACAGCATGTTGCTCAGGTCTAACACTGTGGCATTCAGTCCGGAAATGAAAGCTAGAAAAATAAAGATAATTAATACAGCTTAATTATTCATTTCATAATTAGGTAGATTCCTTTTTACTTTCTCGTATACGAAGTATACAAAGAGAAAGTGTTGTAATCGTCAAAAAATTCGAACTCGAGATTTTGACGAATCTCCACGTTTTAGATCACCCCGAGTCCGAAAAACACAATTTTGGAATTATGTCTGTCTGCGTGTCTGTGAACACGATAACTCAAAAACTATTAGAGCTACGGGGATGAAATTTGGTATGCGATCTTTACACATAATTTGTAGGTTTCTATCAAATTTTGGACAAAATCAGTCTACGGGAAGTCTGTCTGTCTGTCCGCGGTCATGTGGACACTATAACTCAAAAACTTGAATAGCTAGATGTATAAAATTTGGTACACAGTTTTATCGTCATGAATGTAGGTTCGTATCAAATTTTGGACCAAATCCGTCGAAGGGTTGATGGTCTGCCGGACTGTATAATCGCATACTTATAAAAATTATATCTCCTAAAAATTATATCGCTTAGATAAATAAAAATTGGTATGACGGTTGCTAACATTAATTATAGATCTGTGCCCAAATTTTGTTTCAATCGGTTAAAAAAGAGGCGTTCAAATTGCTAATCTAATTGCTATCTAATCCGATTCCTCATACGCATGTGTACTGGCAGCAATCACTGTGCACGTGCAAGGATTACGTCACTTTGTCCTGGAGCCGGCAAGAGTGGCGTTTTAATCGGTACAAATCTCTTTGAATTTGATTCCTTGCCTAAATATTTTACAATCACTGTAACCTACAATGAAAAGCCTTCTGATAGTCATTGGATTCTGGGTTAGAGTAGGTTCGAATTTTTTTTATCCACGCGGGGGGAGGGGAAACAGCACCTTTTTGGGGAAGTATACGAGAAAGTTTAGGGGAGACCATTCCCGCTGGTTGGTAGTTCATGTGGGTGGAAGGAAGAATAATGGTGGTTAAAATTTTTATTTTCCCATAATTGCCTTCCTCTGAAGATAGAAAATTATTTCAATTAGGCGAATTATCGAATTATCATAATGATCAACTTTTAATTAGTTTGTTCGTTATATATTGGATTGAGCAACAATTCACGAGAGTTTTTCAAATTTATTTAAAAAAAATTCCTCTAGTTGTTTGATTAAAAAATTAGTTCATTCGCTCGTAATTTATTTTAAACTAGCTTATATAGCCGGCGTTGCTCGGGGTAGAAATATTTTCAACTCTAAGAACTTATAACATTTTAAACTTAATTAAGCAGTTTTTCACTGTAACGTCTTTCGTTGATTTTCTTTTATCCTCTCCTGTGTCTCTGACCCCTCGGCCAGGAGCTAAACTAACCTCTTCTTTTTGTCTCCGTACTTTGAACCACTTCACACGAGTCTGACAACCCTTGGAATTTCATCTACCCGTCCCCATCATTGTTATGGAGACAACAGAAATACTTCATATCATGCTTTTTATGGCTCCCCATTCTCTTCTTTTTGGTGTTTGTTCCTTCCTTTTTCCCCTAGGCCCGCTCCCTTCTGTAGGAACGGGACTCAGTTAACCTTTAATGACTTTACATACTGACAGTGGCGTACCGAGGGTAAGTGGTGCTCGGATCATAATATGATTTTTTTCTCCTCCCCCCCTCCATCATAAGAGCTTAACCTACGCAAACGGCGCTCTGGACATGGTATTTTTCGACACTTTATTTTATTTGATTTTAAAAAGTGACGCAAACATATTAACGTTTTGTCAGCATGGTCAGTGGCGCAGCGTGGGTAAGTGGCGCCCAGGGAATATGTTTTTTAAGAACGTCGTCTTTTGCTTAGCAAGCGCAAATGGCCATCGGGGCCTGGTATTATTTCCCTTCCCCTAATCATAATTTTCTTTAAAAACTGGCATAAATGCAGTAATGTTTTGTCTCTATGGCGTCCCTAAAACTGGCATCTGCGACATCTATACTTCCCTTACTCCCCGGTCCCTCCCGGATCATTCAAAAATTGTGAAATTTAAACGAAACGTCACTGGATTTTGAGTGCGTATTAAAAGCTACGAAATAAAAGCGGAAGTTAAGTGCATGCTATGAAATAATAGCGGAAGTAAGAAATCTACATTGAAGTCAATGACCAAAGAGAGCACCTTTTTCTCATCATAACTTTAACAGCGGTAAAACACGCGAATAAAGGATTTGATGAAACAATAAATTTGATTTTGTAACAATAGAAAACATTGCTACAAATTGCGTTTAAAATGAATTTTGAAACGTTAATTACAGTTAGAGAAACAAATTATACAACAGTTAATTTGGTATCATTAAAAAGATAAGTTTTTGCTCTTTAAGGTGAAGTAAAAATAATTTTCGCACGATAAATATTTCAGAAGTTATTGGCGAAAAACGTCTAAAAATAGCTTAATTTTCGTTATTTAATTAAATAAATAAAAATCTAATTCGAATTTTAAAATATTTTTTACGGCGTTAACTCCCTCTTGTGCTAATCCATCACTGTGCCGAATTTGGTCGCCGTAAGCCCAACAGTGTGAGCGTGCATAAAGAACCGAAAAACGAACACACACGCATATACTTCCCTCTTTTATATATATAGAAGCGCGAAAACCAATGGTACTTGAAGCACTACTCTTTTTTCAAACACCACACAAATCTCACGAGTAACTTCGGCGGTCTTAACAACTCAATTAAATACAAAAACAAAAAGCAAATGATGTCGAAAATGCTCAGTTTTGTTCGCTTGATATTCCATTTCAATGATTTGAAAATACACAAAAATAGATAAAATTAAAAAATCAAAATACTTTATCTTCTAGAGCAGCCGTTCCCAACCTACATATCGTCGGGTCTATTCTGGTACCCCGGTTGGGTTGGGAGACGTCAATTTTTCCGCCCGTTAACGACAAGTGCGATTCTCGAACCCGTTTTTCCAACCGGTTGGGATCTCGCTCGGTCGAAAAAAGGACTCCGATTTCTCGCCAGCTCTGTACCTGGCGTAAACGCTATTCGCTAAGACGTTAATTGTGTTTTGAAAGGGTTTCGGGATAAATGTAATCCATTTGACCAATCTGAAGAAGAATTTATCAATTACTTTAGTTTTTTAAAAAGTAGTTAAATCTTTTATCGAATTTAAATAATTTAATCTAATAATTTAATACGCCAAAAAATAATGTAATATGACTTATAATTTAATACGACATTTTCTAAAGTAATTAAATCTTTAAATGTAGTTAAATCTTTTACTACTCCATCAAGATAGTCAATAATGATAGTTGATAATTAGCTAAGATCAATTACATTTAAAGATTTAATTACTTAATATTTTCTTATTACATTAAATTATTAAATTAAATTAGGGTAACATTTTAACATTTTTTTAAACATTGAGTGTGGAATGACTTTCCTCATTCCGTATATATCGTTACAATTTTTTTTATTTGGGTTTTAATTCAAAGAAATTTGTCAAATATTTACAAAGTAATTGCAAAATCTGACAATAAAAGAATTTTTCTTGTTCCTTGATAAAGATGTAATTTTTTTAATGTTGTGAAAACTTGCTGAATTTAATAACTTTTTTTCGTTTTATTTTCTTATGTAATTGGAAAAATAAACAAATGGTTTGTAATATTAATTTATAAGATTTATTCATGCTAAAATAATTGGCATGGAAAAAAGTTTATTACTTTTCCTTTCTCTAGAAAACTGGTAAAATTACATCAATATATTGAAAAAAAAAACTGTAATTTATGTTTTATAAATGTATAATATTATTATAAATGTATATTTTGTAAAAAGATAAATGGTTTCCCCCCCCCCCTTAACAATGGACTTATGAAAGCAAGAAAGATTCATTATAATGCATCTTATAAGAGCAGAAGTTAAATCTTCCCACCTCTTACCCTTGGTGTCTTTTGAAAAGATGCGATCAACTTTCCCACTTAAAATTTGTGGATATTTTTCAAAAGAATCCAACATAATTTCGAATTGGGAAGCAAATGTACGCTTCGCCATAGTTCCTTTGGCGATTCAAAAGGATTTAAGGACCGGCGGATGCTCCAGAACTGAGTTCCTAGCTTGTGCCGGGTTCAAAAATTATTAGATCAAGAGTATCACAAAACAAACGGCCTTCGTTTCAAGCTGCTTAAAAAACAAAGAAAATTGCCATCAGGAGATGGACTAGAAAAATTGCCGCTCCAATTCGGTCAACAGAAAAAAAAAATGCACCCTCCTAGAAAGGCCTCCATATACGTTTTCGAAAAATTACTTTCGCCGCACTGAGAAAAAGCAAATACAAATAAATAGTCTAGCGATTCAAAACTCGAACTGAATCTGAAGCCATAAACAAAAATATCGCATGACTATCGCTTAATTTGCTGCGCGCGCAGTAGAAATACGTCACTTCCTAGCGTAAAGCGAGATGTTCGAAACGACCGAGGTACGAGAATCAGACCCCTTCTTTCGGTCGAGAAAAAGCCATTAACGTCCCGCGATCGAAAGGCGAAACGCTCCCAACCCAACCGGGGTACGAGAATAGACCCGTTAGTCGGCCGCAGAACGCTATTCAAGAGTTGTCACTCGTTTTTTGCTTTATAAACAATAATATTTTTAATTCTTTTACCGTAAGCTTTACTAATTATTGACATACTAGAAAACCACCCGTCATGGCATGACAGGTGCAAATTGCCTCTTCATTCTTGAGATTTCCCGTCAAACTTGACGTGTTTAAATAGATATATATGCGAGAGAAATGTTTAACATTGATTGAAAACAAATAAAATAAACATATGTTTTATGACAGGAAATATTTTTTTATTTACATATTCAAAAAACCTCTTGGTAAACAACATTCCGTGTGAAGTATTTTTTGTTGTTTAACAATTTTATTATAATTCAATAACCATGAAATTCTCAACTTGTCAAACGTAAGTCAAAAGTTAAAATTTCAAAGGAATTCTTTTTCGAAATTCTAATCAAAACAAAGCACTTCTCGGCTTGTCAAACGTTGCCAAAAAATATTATCAAATTATATCATCGCGATTTCGATAAATAATCAGATGCATCGTGGCGTCCAAACTATAACGCGCGCATGATATACCACTGACGTGATTTACTACTTTCTATTGAGAAACGGAAATTAATTTGAAATATAGGATTAATATAATTTAAAATTTCTCGGGAACTATTGATCAGAGCGTGGTAAATTTCATATCAATCGATAGCAAATTTTATTTCACTATTTTAGAGCTATTAAATTTGAAATCAGAACGACAATTACTCTTTTAAATTGAAAATTACTTAAATTTAGGCTCTCTAACAATGAAATCATGCTGTTTAACGTCTCGCTGCTATGGTGCGAGTTTTATTGTTGGTGACGTCAGAGAGTTACCGACAGACAGGTCTGGGCTATTATATTAGTAATAAGTGCATAATGTGTGTCTGATACTTGTACATTAGTTAGTGGGCCTCAAAATATTTTTTATATAACAGGTGGTCCGCACAACCAAAAAGGTTGGAACCTCTGTTCTAGAGCATTATATTTTCTTTCAAATAATATAAAACATTTTGCCAATATATCTTATTCCTGTTGTTCCTGCTCATGAATTACTATTTAGTCAACCCTTCTCTAAATCTACCTTATTTCTCTTTTTTCCTCTTGAACTGTATGGTACATCTTGAAAGATATTAATTTTAATACATGGTAAAATGCATTTTAGATAAAAAGTGTAGTGGCAAACAAGCTGGTCCTCAAAGGCAGTTAGTCATTAATAACTGATAACAGAAATATATGGAGGCTTAAGAGTTGAAGCGAATCAAGTCCATGACATTCATTTCTGAGAGAGCAGATCTCAAAGTTGATCAGCTGCATTTGAAGTAACAGTGGACTTCTAATTGTTCTTGCTGCATATTGCATACAAACTGAACTATGCACTGAATCGTTATTGCACAGAAAATCTTTATAAATAAAACGCTTATGTGGACGCAAAATCAGGCTGAATTTCATAATCGTCGTTTGGCAACAGCTCGCAAGTTTCGATTGTTTACTTTCGGATCGGCGATTTTAGTTTGATTTGATCGGAGGCAACGGAATTTTTGCAAAATGAGTTTAAGTCGGGCAGTTTCGATTATAAATGGTGAGGAAATTTGGTCGACCTCATCTATTTCTAACATTTACTTGCAACCCAACATGGGTAGATATTTTAAATGTGCTGGAAGGGCAACATCGCCCAGAAGATAGACCAGATATAGTTGTACGTGTTTTTAAAATGAAATTGACTGAACTTTTAGATGTATACTTATAGTATGTGTGTGCAGAGCTACCAGATCCCATTGCAGATCCAACACTTTTTCAAATCATAACTAGATGTATGATTCATGGTCCATGTGGAACTTTAAATCCAAACTCGCCGTGTATGAGAGAAGGTGTGTGTACCAAGCAGTGGCGAATCCAGGATTCGGTTCTGGAGGGGGGGGGGCAACACAATCCTCCTGGGGGTTGGCGAGCTTTAGCGCGCAGGGGGCAAAGCCCCCTAGTATAATCTAAACCACCATGGCAGTGCTACTGCAAAATGGGCGAAGCATGGACTTGATCAGGGCCGGATTTATAAATTTCTATTATAAATTTATTATTATTTTTATTTTTTAAAAAAATTTCTATTATAGATTTATAAATTTTTCGCCCTAGGCCAAAGTGCTTAATTCTGCGCCCTCGCCTCTGATGCATTCACCGCAATTATAGAGATAGTTAACGTAAATGTGCCGCCAGTTTATTTAGCGTGTATGGATTTCCTCAAAAAACAATATTTTGTATGGTCTTTTCAAAATAATACTGAAATTTTAAAATATCTTATTATAATAGCCCAGATCTGTCTCTCACTGATCCGGTAACGCTCTGACATCATCAACAATAAAACTCGCGCCATACCACTGCGAGACGTTAAACAGTATTATTTAATTGTTGGAGCACCTAAATTTCAATAATTTTAAATTTAAAAAAAGTAATTGTCGTTCTAATTTCAAATTTAATAGCTCTAAAATAGTGAAATAAAATTTTCTATCGATTGATATGAAATTTATCACGCTATGATCAATAGTTCCCGAGAAATTTTAAATTATATTAATCATATATTTCAAATTAATTTCCGTTTGTTTAATAGAAAGTTGTAAATCACGTCAGTGGTATATCATACGCGTGATATAGTTTGGACGCCACGATGCATCTGATTATTTATTGCAATCGTGATGATAAAATTTGATAATATTGTTTGACAAGCAGAGAAGTGCTTTGTTTTAATTAGACATCTGAAGTACAAGGAAAACTGTTAAATAACGAAAAATACTTCACACGGAATGTTGTTTACCAAGATTTTTTTTTGAATAAAGAAATATGTAAATAATATGTAAATAAAGAAAATATTTCCTGTCATAAAACATATGTTTATTTTATTTGTTTTCAATCAATGTTAAACATTTCTCTCGCATATATATCTATTTAAACACTTCAAATTTGCCAGGAAATCTCTCGAATGAAGATTCAGTTTGCACCCATCATACCATGACGGGTGATTTTCTAGTCTTATTATAATTTCTTTTAAATTTGCGCCCTCCAATTGTTGCTCCCTAGGCCGTGGCCTAGGTTGCCCTTATGGGAAATCTGGACCTGGTCTTGATTCAGTTTAACTCTGAACCCTCCATATGACCGCTGCACACACGATCTGCGATTTGCTCACCTCTAAAATAGCATCCCGCACCTGATATGTAATTGGCCTCACTCACCTTGTTGTTAATTGTAAAAGCGCCACTTCGGTACGAGGACATAAAGTGAGTAAAGCAATATCTGGAATGTACTTTCCACAGCAATTTCGCAAGTCTGAAAAACCGCAATTCCCACTGCAAGTCCGAACAACATATAAAGCATTCTCAACCTACTTACTCTTTCGAAATGCTGCGGAAGTGAATCTTTCAAGTGGCTCAAGTATTAAAAAGGGGGCTCATAAAGGGCTCTTCACGGAACAGAAAGGCGGAAAGGTACCGCTTCGGTAACAAGGAAAAGAAAAGTGTGAGGCGAGAGGAGAAAAGGTTATTTTCTTTTTTGCTAGAAGGTAACTCACGTGATGTCCGTCTCGTCTTGAATAATATTTGTGGATGTTTTCTTTTAGGATTGACATGGTTCGGAAAATGGTGAATGGTAGGTTTGTGAGTTAAGGAGAGTCGATGAAATTGGATTTCAAAGAAACTATATTTAATTATAAAACGAATCATTCGAATTATTATTTTTTCCGGTATACAAGAGAAAGACGCATTCTTTTTGACTAAAATGATTATGAAATGACTGCAAGTTGTTTGAAATGCAAATTATTGCCATTTGAATTTTCTGAATGGTTCGAGAAAAGTGTCCTACAATCGGAGAGGTCAACTCCTTTTAATTTTGTTTAAAATTTTTCAGACTTAGAGTCGTTCTATAAAAAGACGGATTTATGTAGTATATTTAAAGTTGTTTCTAAGTAGTTTCGTGGAATATTTTTAATTAAGTATATGGAAAGATTATAATCGTCAAAAAATTTCACCTCAAGAGTTTGATGATTATAACGTTTTATACTTTCCTGAGCTCGGGAAAAAAAAACTTGTTGCTAACTGTTGGAAATATGTATGCCTTCGAGTCCGGTACGTGATTAGGATAACTCAAAAACACAGTGATATACGAATATCGATTAAATGTATCGTGTGGTCCTTACATCGGAACTGTAGATCTGTATTTGGTAATAAAACCATAAGCGACATTTCATCTATCTAGCTCGTTGAGATTTTGAGTTATCGTGTTCGCATGCACTCGGACTTACAGATAGATAGACTTCCCAATGATGGATTTTCTCCAAAATTCAATACAAATTACAATATTAGTGTGAAGATTACATGCGAAATTTCACCCGTCAATTTTGTTGCGTTTTTAAGTTGTTTTCACAGACAGTTTCGTTTAATTGTATTAACGTCCCGTTTTGAAGCAACACTATGACTATTTTGGGAACCACGGTCAGATGACGAGGACGACACCTGAGCTGGCACCCTACTGTCCAAACTTCCGCACCACACCACCGTTTCCCTCCATCCTTTTAGGGCCTTACACCCTATTGGGTATGTCGGAGTGAAGTGGGCTTTTGAGCACCACACCATTGGGTGTTCACAGACAGGTAGGTAGGCAGCCCAAACGACAGACAAAAATAAATCAAAAATTGTTTTTCTTTTCGGATTCAAGAAGATATAGAACGTAGAGATTCATAAAATCTACAGGTCTTGTATATATTTCTCGATTTCAATACTTTCTCTTTGTATACAGGGAGATAATAATTGAAGTTGTGGTCTCAAAACGCCCCAGAAGAACCACCTGTCAGAATGACCTGAATACACTTAAAGCAATGGGGTTTTGTTTGATCAAGGAAAAAAAAGTTACTTCAAATATTTACCGATAGTTACTGCTCTGAGGGTCAGTATAGAAAAAGCTCAAAAAGGAAAAATCGCTTTAGGGTAAAATAAAAATACCAAACTAGATTTTAAAAAAAATGTGAAAAATTAAGATGAAAAAGCAGTACTTCAAAATTACCAAAAAGAAAAAAGCAAATAAAAGCACACATATTAAAAATAAATCTTAAAAATACATCGAATTAGTTACTGTTCAGCAACGGATTCCGAGGCTACCACTTTTGGACGATTTTATACCGGAAAGGGGGTGTCAGGCAATGAGTCATATGAGTGCATTTCCGGAGTTCTTTGTTAACAAAATGTAAACAACATCCTTCCATTCTTCACTTCCCCCTATTTTGATGAAAATAAATCAGCCCGGCGCATGCGCAAAAGTGCGGAGGGTTTCCGAATCCGTTGCTAAAAAATACGAGCAAATGCAGCTGCAACCAAAATCAATGTAGAGAGAAGAACAGAGTGAAGACAAAGCGCTAAAACAAGATGGAGGAATTCGGCTTTTTGTGCTTCTTCAGGGGTCAAAGAAAAAGAAGAAACTCAAAACAGGACTTTTTTTCTGTTTAAGAGTTTGACAAGAAAAATAACTCATACGAACTAGTCAAACACGGGAATGTTTGGCGAGTTCGAAGGGAAACAATACTCTGTTAGGTTGCAATTTAATTGTAAGAAAACAGTAAATATGAGCAGTGACAACATTCTTGATAACATCGCGAGAAGAAACTCTTGGAACAAATGGCCACGCCTTTTCCCAGAAATATTCAATATGTTGCCTACCATTTTCAAAGTAATTTTTTGCTCCATCAAATAAGATTCCATTGCTTCAAAAGGAGAATTCCGTCAACGGCAATATTATGCACGCCAACCCGATGATGATAAAAAAAAAAAAAACCAAGGAGATAGATTGATGAAATTTGGAATTGTAGATCTGCATACAATTTTGAATAAATCTATAAAAAGATTGACTGTCCCCCTATTTATGGGCATGTGAACGCCATCGATACTTTAAAAGGCAATGTTTGTGTGTGTGCGTGCGATGTCCAGACGAAGCTATCGCAGTTACAGCCATGAAATTTGGCACAGATGTAGTCGTAATGGTGACTCAATGCACATGGAAGCCCGAATTTTAAAATTTAATCTAGAAAATATTTTATTTAATGTTTTGTGTTGTTTTGGGTCATTTTCGGCACGTTTACGGCTGCAGTATCTTTTCTAATAATAGTTGAAAAACAATCAATACACCATCGGATAGAACAAACAATTTTCTTTCTAATGAAATTTGTTTTGAGCTTCAAACGTAATTTACTGAATTTTGAGAAATTAAAAAAAATAATCAGTTTTGCCATCTGAATTTTGTTTTCGTATTTAAATTTACTGCATCCACCGTTCTCACAACGTTATCTTTTTCATTTTTTGTAGTAATGAATGAAATATCACCCCTATTTAAAACAAGAACGGTTAAAATATCTTTTATGGTTGAATTTTAATTAATTTTTTTCTGAAGTGTTAAAATATTTTCGCTCCATTTTTTCCCTCCGTGATTCTTCGTGACCAAGGTCGGAGTGTTCCATTCCCAGCATGCATTTCGTCGAAACTACGTGACGTCATAATCCCTTTGCTTTCAGCGAGATTTTGCAGTACGATCTTATGTCCGTCGTCGTCGTCGCACCGACAGATCATGGTTTTAATTTGTTTGCTTTTATACTTTTTGATAGTAGAGTGTAAACGCTAATATCTTTAGTTCCAGAAGACAAGTTCATCCTGAGTGTACTTTCGCTGAAACTGAAAAAGAAAAAAAAAAAAAAAATGAAATACGACCTCAATGAGCCATTTTCATAATGTGGCTTCAAAGTTTAAACCTGAAGCTGAAGATTGCAGGCTTTTTTTTAAATTGTTGAAATTCAGGATGTCACGGGCAACGCCATGAGTGTACTGCTAGTAACTCAGAAAAGGAACAAACTAAATAAATTAAATTTGGTCTGTGGTCATCAATTACAGGTCAGTATCAAAGTTTGGTTCCAGTTGGGAGAGAGGAAGACGTTCTAAATGCATTATCGGTTTCCTTCACTATGCAACAAAGCACAAAACACGAAAGTAAAAAAAAAATCAATCTCAATTTAAAAAAACAAACAAAGGAACAATACATGAGGGATTATTTTTTATAATATTTTATGTTGAAAAATAAATAGAAAGTCATTTCAGATTAACCTTTACGCAAAATGAAAAATTGTATAAAATCTAACAAAATAAAGCATTTTATAAAGATAAAAAAGAACAAATAGCACAAGGTTGAGCAAAAATAAATTTAAAAACGAAAATTTATTGAAATATGTATTGTATGCTAATTTTATTTCTGCTACCAAGACAGAATACTAGGTATATACTTCATGACAAATGGGAAATTGCCATTTTGTCAATTTTCAATTCTCTCATGGAGTTACGAGCTAATAATGGATTTTAAAATAAAATTTGTCACGAATTCAGCATAAATACCGTTGTTCCTCCTGCAAGAGAGTCAGGTAACGACCGCATAAAATCATAAATAAAACCCAAGGTAAAATTAAAATTGCCGTTATTAAGTTTAAATTTAAAGCAAATATGGTTTGTTACCGATACCTAAAGTCTGAAACTTCAGAAGACCTCAGACTGACTAACTGTGAATTTATTGTGGAAAGAGAATTTTCCAAAAAAGAACAGGCAATATAATTTCTAAAATTAGAATTAAATAGATTTTTTAAAAAAAATCGTGTAAAAGATTTACATCTTCATTCATTGAGGTAGAGCAATTTTTTCGTGTGATCTGATTTTTTTTTATAAAAGAGTTTCCCTTGAACGTATAATTTTAAAATATGAGCTTCTGAAAGGGCCAGGCATGGTTTCACATTAAGCTGAGTTTCGTGATAAAAGTTCTGGAATTAATGAGGTTTGAGTAAACTATTATGGTTTATCAAAGATATCAGCTTGTTGTCCGAAACTTGCTGCGTGAATAGGCTATTCCAGTTTCTGTTAAATGATTTTCTGCACAAAACGCTTTTTGTGGGAATGGATTTCATGCAGATTATACAGGAATGAAAGAAATCCAGAAATAAATTTTCTTCGGTACAAAATGATCTCACTTACTTCCCGGTTTTGTAAATGATTTAGTTCAGAGTCTGTAAGTGTAACAGAAAACAACAGCGAAACACTGTTTTTGGTGGAGTTTAAAACTGGGTGTTATGGTATGCAAGAAAACAGTGCGACCTTTTCGCATTTTTCACGGGAATACATTATTAGCAATCTCTGTTTATGTTTTTAGATTAAAATAACGTCTCTGACTATGCATTGACTTATGGAATTTTTGATATTGAGAACTACAGTACGGCACCGTTTATACGTTTCTCATTTGTTCATCGCTTCATTACAGTCCTGATTCATTAGTATTCATTGTAATGATAAAGTACTTCGTTTATACGACCCAAAACTTTGGTTATACGCCGTTTTCCATCGTTCTTAAATATGAAAATTTCCTCCTTTATAGTATGTGAGCTGTGATTAAGATATCACGACGTCGAAGTTATTCACAATTGATGAATTAATGGAAGACAAATTGTCTGGCAGTGATTTAAGCGAAGAGGAAGAAGTTATTTCACCTTCCTTTAAAGACGCAATGGACTCCATTGAAAAATTTCGAACTTATTTCTTTTGTCAAAAGAATAGTGAAAAAACATTCAATGAATTCTATTCGATTCCTAATGCTGTATTTAATACTCACAGACAATCAGCACGTCACACGTCGGGAAAAGAATTTTTTAATTAAACGCCCACCTGCATGCACATAAATCGTATAAGATATGCATAATTAGTAATCAAGATTGCAATAAAGGTGTGATTTTTCTCAATTTCATGATAAATATTTAATTTTAAAATTTAATTATTGATTTCTACACTATGTAGTATTATATTCTTATCTTAAAAAACTTTAATGCTACTAGTTCTGTGAACAGTAGACCTCGCCCCCCCAAAATAAAATAAATCTAAGATTTTCTCTTCATCGCATTTTTTAAAAGCTTAGCAAATGTTATTTGTGGCAACAACGAGCATCGAGCTTTTTGCGCTTGCGCCGAAATGACTCCAACTACATATACATAAGAAGCAAGGACAGAAGTCTCTGTCTCGCTCTGCACCTGTCAACTCCCAGTCAACGAGCTGTTGACCAATTTTGTTACCTAAAGGTACAGGGCCGGCCTTAAGCCGATTGGACCGATTGCTCCAAATAGGGCCCCGCGCTAGCGTGCTACAAAGAATGAAATCGAATTTATTCAAATTAAAATCAATTAATTATTGTTTTTAACAAATTCTTTCTAAAAACATGTTTTTATTTCATTACAAAAACTTGATTTGTTTTAACAGATCTAAGAAAGTTTTGTAAATATATGCAAATGTAAATTACTAGCGGATGTTCACGATAAAATAAAATAAGTTTTTTCAAATGTTCAGATGCGAAATAAGAGTTTATACTTCCATTTGAATGTCGTTGACATAATAATAATTAATGGAAATTCAGTTTGAGTTGAATTTACAAGCAATTTTTTTTGAACATCGAGAAGATTTT
Organism: Araneus ventricosus; assembly: GCA_013235015.1. Lineage (NCBI taxonomy): Eukaryota > Metazoa > Arthropoda > Arachnida > Araneae > Araneidae > Araneus > Araneus ventricosus. The sequence continues at coordinate 60,387 of BGPR01003916.1, forward strand.
TTTGTCTCTTATTTTGATTGTCTGAATAATTAATTTATTTTGATTGTCTGATATAAAAAGATTTATCTCTTTTCTACACAATCATTAAAATAATGATGAAATGTTGATTTAAATCTGGTTATTATTTTTTTTATAAAACATGCCATTTGAAACCATTGCATATTTCTTTCTATTGTAGTCAGTCTTTTAAGATGAGTGTTTTATAAAAATTGCAAGTAATTTGCTTACTGAAGAAAAGTTCATTTTTGTAGAATAAATTATTAGTACTCTAATTATAACCTTAATCAGAAATAAATAATGTTTTTAATTATGTTTATTAAAATTTTGCAAGTGAAAGCTTAATTAGCTGATCTTAGTTGTAGTCTTGAACTGTATGCTTTATACTGCAATTATAAATATAGCTAGAGATATTTTGAAAGAATTAGCAGGAAAAAAAAGGAAAGGTAGTTTCTGAAACCTTCGTCTTCGTGATTTTTTCTAATAACCTTTTTGTAGTTTTATGTCATGTTGTTCTATAATTTAAAAATTCGATCCTATAAATAAATAATATTGAGATTGATTGACAGAAAAAGTTTTGTAAATTGTTAACCGTTTTGTCTGAAATTAATTGTCAATTATAATTTTGTATTTTTTTATAATCAAACTACTGAAACGATTATTCTTGAATGATCCGTTATCTCAGTTTCGTAATAATGTTTTTTTTTGTTTCAGTTTATCATATTATTTGTTTGCCCAAAAACTCCTTATATACAAGCCGGATTATCAAATAGCCAATATAGGCAACTGCCTATGGGCCCCGTAACTTTTGAGGGCCCGTGGTTTTTTTTCAGGCATTTTTTGGCTAATTTAATTTTGTGCTTTCATTTTATTCACAATTATATTGTACACGAACATATTCTAATTAAAATCAAGTATCGTTTAAATTTCAGAATATTATACTTAGGATTTATTTCGTCCTTTGAAATCTACTTGCAGAACAATGTGGTCCAATTTTTTTACAGTACTCACAAGTCAACAATGCTCTAAGACTTTCCCTGCTATCATAAATACTAGAGAAAAGGGAGTGCCTTTCAAACTGTAGCAAAAGGGGTGGTCGAGAACTCTGCGTATTTCGTTGGAGTAGGAATGAGACATTATATTACCGGAGGGGCTCTGGAAAGTGAGGAATTCTTGAACAATATCGCAAGTATTACAACAAACTGATGCCGCTGACATTTTATTGTTCCCGCAGGCTCCCAGCATGTCCGAAGAATCTCTATCTGCAAGAAGTATGGGGTTCTTGCTAGAGAGGGCACAATGACATATTTTTTCTTTTCTTTCTTTCTTTTTCTGCAGTCCATTTTACTACTGTCTTCTTCGAACAGCCCTGACAAGGGAGGTAAAGAGATCATGCAATTTGGAGTCTAAAAGCACGAAGGAAAAGGGATGCTATGTGTTTCGGGGGGGGGGATGAGCTATCACCCTTTTTGGACACCGACACTTCTTCAAGTTGCAAATAATTGAGAGGAAATTGTAACATTTCTGTTTAAGCAGTCACCCGAGAGAAACAGGAAGCACAAAAGAATAAGGAATTCTTACACATTTTCGTACTTTTAAAAGGTGAGCTCAGATTAATTTATTATTTGGGTTCCTTTATTTTTAAATTGCTTTTGTCGTATTAAATACTAGCTGTATTCATCGACCGAATGATTCGCCCATTTTATTAACTGTATATTAATTATGCCAACTTACTTTAAATGCGTCAAATTATTTAATTTTTGGTAAGCTGAAAGCATTAATTGTTTCAAAAGAATGAGTTAGTAATACAAGGAAAAGAAAAACAGTAAACAGGAAATGTATCAATACTTGAAACTAAATTTTGAGGCAGTGTGTTTTTCATCTTATCAAATTAAAGATTTAGATCTTTACATTCAATTGTTGAAAAAGTATTAGGTTGGCTCTTTAAAATCATGAAATTGAATTAAGATTAATTTTCGTTTTGATCATGCAAGAAATGGTTTGTTCAGATTGAAATTACAATTATTACACATCATTTAACTAATTATAACGTGATTGTTTAACCTAATTATAAGAAATAAACAAATGTCATAATTTCCAGAGAGGATTATCCTGCCTTAAGTAAAAAAATAGGTTTAAGTTCATAGCTAAAATTTAAATTTATCAAAATAATAAAGTAAATCTATCCAAAAAGTAAATTTAGTTGAAATAACAAGAAATTAAATTTTTTAAAAAACTAGCAGAGCAAGGAAAATGGACTGTATTCTATTATAACAAATGAAGGTGTTACATTACTATAATCAAAACAAAATAAATTTTATATCTCGTTTTTTAACGCAAGAGAAACATTAGATTTAAAGATTTGATGAATCAATGAAATTGATTCGACTTTCATTACAACATTGAAAACTATTGTTGAAAATTAAGCATAATTTTTTTTAATTTAAGAAGAAAAATCGTCCGACAAATAAACTTGTAAATTAGATTTGAAAGATATATTTTCGAATTCAAGACAGTGTATAAAAGTTTTTAGTGTCATAATATTTTTTGCATTTAACGTTGAAACATACCATATTCTTGCTTAATTTTTAAATAATTAAAATTTTAAAAAAGCTCTCTGAGGCGCACATTCCCATCCTTCATAGTGTATTTGTACCAAATTTGCTAAGTCTAGGCTCAGCGGTGTGTCTTCTGGAACGCAAAAAGACAGTCACATACACATAAATGCGCTTTTCTTGACTGAACCAGGCGAACTCTGTTTTAAATTGAGTTTTCAACATTACGTTTATCTGTAAATTTGTTTGTTATCCAGTCACGCCCAAACGCGTTGTTCGACTTTCTTCGAAGTCTGCATGAAAGCTCATTGAAATCATAAAAAGCGACGTATATAGATAATTTTTATTTTATTTCAACCAGTTTTCTGGGGTGAGTACAAATTAGTACTATGAAATTTCGTTGTTTTCCTTCCATTGATTCATATCTTAATGTAATTATTTTAATATAATCTCTGCTGAGCTTATTTAAAATAATAACTAAATTTTTTAGCTACTGCAAAAAATCTGCGGCCCTTCTTTTTAATTATTTTACTTGATAGTCTGAACAAACCAGCTTAATTTTTCTAATATTTTCAGAATTATGAAATGATCTATTAATTTAATTAAAATTTGATTCCATATGAGGGGTGCCACCTGGTTGTGAATTTGAGGAAAATTGATTTTAAGATTCCTTAATATGTGTAATAATAATTTAGTATGAAGTTTAAAAGTATCCCATATTAATAGAAGTGTTCCATTCAAAAAATAATTCCATAATATGTATAATATAATTAAAAGTAGATAATAATTAAAATAAAAAATTATTCTCTTTAGTATTACTCAAAGATGTGTTAAAAATTAATTTTAATTTAATTAATTAATTAAACATTAATTAATTGAAATTATTTTTTTTAAAATTAAGTTTATTTTAAATGCTAACGACCTACCGGCTTTGATGCAAGTTGGCTGGGAATCGGGGCTATCAAAAATTGTTTCCAATTGGGCCCCGAACTTGCTAAGGCCGGGCCTGTAAAGGTAATTCTATTTTTAATCGTTTTATTGAAATAATGTTTGACAAAATAAAAGTTGTTTTCTTAATTTAAATGTTAACTTTCTTCGTATTTATCGAGTCTAGTTTAAACAAATTTAATAATGGCCACAAGCAAATAATGGTCAGGGTAGTTAGATATTTAGATGCACCATGGCGAGTGCTTGAATCTTTTATTTGCCTCATCGGAACTTAATGACACTTTCTATATTAGTGACTGCCCTCGCTGTATATTCATTGTGAAGACCGAACGCCTCCCCATGCCCCCGCACCTGATGCCATTACGGCAACCGAACTAGTTGAATGGACATGGGACCATTGTGAAGAGAGCATTGTTTGTTTGGGCACTGGACATCATAATTTGTCTCTCGAGGAGATGACAATACCCTTATGTGCAAAAGTTAAGAAAATTTTTTTAAGGTGCGACAAATTTGGAGTTAATATGGATAAAATGATTAGCAATCTGCTGAATTAGTAAAACATCTCTAGCTCTTTTACTTCGCTTATCTTTATGCTGCATATCGAAATATTTTGAAAAAGATGGCTCCAAAGAATCACAGAGAAAAATTCAATCCTTAAATTAGTTATTTATAAAAGATCATCGAGAAAATTTCACTATTAAATAGGCATCAAATTAAAATATTTTTCCAACTCATTTTGTTACAACTAAGAAGATGGAACTCAAAATAACTTGGCGATAAATATTACAATTTGGCAAAAAAGTATATATAAGCGAAAATCTATCGTTGCTATAGAGTTCAGACGATTTATAAAGCAGATCGCATTTCTTGGCGATAAGCGCCTAATAAATCTATCTAGGCTTAAAAATTACAAGCGAATTTTTAAAGTTCTTTAAATTAGTTACTGCGTACATAAGGTATAAAAGGTACCATAAGGTAAGGTACCATATAAGGTATAAAAAAAGGTTTAGATGGTGAATGAGTTTAAATATAAATTTAGAACTAAAAGATAGCCCAAAATTATAAAAAGAGATGCATATAGATACATAGCGATAAGCGAACTGTGTTTATTTACAACTCTGATGTCATAATCTTAATGTTCGGTTGCCACATACTCCTTTATTACTAATTAATATAATAATTATATATAATTAAAATAATTATTTTATTATCGAATTAAAATAACAAAAATAAAACATATACATCGTTTTCTATTGCTTCAAGAAATATTTCTGCCAAATTTGAAGGAAATTGAACAGCGCATTTGGTCGTAACAAACAAATTTACAGACAAACAACTGCCAAATGCTGGACATAAAACGTAGACCTATCTTCGCTCTGTCAATTAATAATTTGAAATTAATTTGCATTAGTAGCATTAAATTTGTAATAATTAAAGTTGTTTAGTAAAATTTCGATTCTACGTCTTTTCATTTATATACATAGTTTTACGCCAGTCCCTTGAAAGACGTATAAACGGTGCTTTACTGTCTAATGAAGTCAATAATGGGAGTTAATAAAAAGAGTTTTTAAAACACACTTTTATTTGTGCACTAAAAAGTAAAACTTTTTAAATTTGATTCTTTTCTACTTTTTAGTCTGTAATTTATAATTCATTATACTTATAAAAGGCAATGTTTGCGTGCGTGCGTGCCTGCGTGGATGGGTTCGTACTTGCGCGCGATGTCCAGACGAATCTATCGCACTCACAGCCATTAAATTTGGCACATAGGTAGTCTCAAAGGTGACTCAATGCACCTCGAAGCCGGAATTTTAAAATTCAATCTAGAAAATGTTTTATTTAATGTTTTGTGTTGTTTTGGATTATTTTTGGCACGTTTACGGCTGTAGTATCTTTTCTAATGATCGTTGAGAAACAATCCATGCACCATCGGATTGAACAAACAATTTTCGTTCTAATGAAGTTTGTTTTGAGCTTCAAGCGTAATTTACTGAATTTTGAGAATTTTTTAAAAAATAGTCAGTTTTGCCATCGCAATTTAATTTTTGTTTTTAAATTTCCTGCATCCAACTTTATAATAACACTATTATTTTCAATTTTTTTCAGCTCATAACTGGAATGGTTTTGTTGTATTTAAAACAAGAGCGGGTAAAATATATTTTCCCGTTCTTTAAATTAATTTTTTCCTGGTCAGTTGAAAGATATTTTTATTTACCGAGCTCCAACCCACGACACTTTTCTGGAATGTTGCTGACGGTGCAGAGCCCAGGTGACGTCATAAACTTCAACTGAATGACTTCGATTATTATTTTCGGCAGTGTCTTAATGTGCTTATGCCTCGCATATTTTATTTGATTTATATTAATCATTTTCACGCTGCAATTTTTTAATATTATTTCGGATTAACGTACTATGTATTTTCTACAGTTGAAATGTCATTATTGCGAAGAAAAATAAGCGGGAAAATCAATAATGTGTATCTTCTGTTTTGTTTTCAGAACTTTTTCATGCCATTGTGGGCGTTTTTTTTTTTCATTTTGTTGAAGTCCTGATTCCACGGGCAACGCCGTGCGCGTACTGCTAGTTATAAATATTATAGAAGCTTGAAATAATTTTTTCTTAAATTCACTATCATGTGGCGTCGCTCGTAAGGAATCAAAATTTAATAAAATTAATTAATTAAATTTAATAAAATTAATTAATTAAATTTAATAAAATTAATTAAATTTAAATAAATTTAATTAATTTAATATAATTAATTAATTAAATTAATTAATTTAATTAAATTAACAGACAATTCAGTTTTAAAAATATTAAAATTATGTATTGCCATCGAGAATGCAGAAGTATCTAAACTCTAACACATCAAGAAGTGAGTGAAAAATTGATTAGATCATTAATTCCCTCTTAACAAACATCAAACAAGGAAGCCAAATAAATGTGTGTAATTAAAAAGACAAAAATCACGTGGGCACACTTAAATGGTCTCAGTTGTTCTGATTGCAGTCCGCTTTTATTTCATAAGCATGGCACACCTTTTCATATGGGGACACAGCAATCCAATGACGTTAATTCACCTACTCTTTATATGCAATGTTCTTTTAATTTTCACAACATTTTTAATGGTCCTAATGAGTGTGTCCCATTCCTACAGAAGGGAAAGGACCTAAGGAGAAAAAGAAGGAACACTATACGGTGTCTTTCCGGTCAGGCACACAAACACCAAAAAGAAGATAATAGTACTTCGGATCAATAAAACCTTTGATATGGAGGTACTTCTTTTGCAACCGTAGCAATAATGAGGAGGGAGAATGGAATTCCAAGGTTTCTAGCCTCGTGCCAGTTGGTTCAAAGTACGGAGGCAAAAAGAAGAGAGGGTTTTAGTTGCTAGCCGAGGCTCAGACGACACAGGAGAGAACAAACGAAAATCAGCGAAAGCGCTACAGTGAAAAACAGTTTTACTAGTTTGAAGTGGTGTAAATACTTAGACTTGAAAACGCTTTTATCCCGAGCAACGCCGGGTATATCAGCTAGTAGTAAAATAAATAATAATGCTTAAAATGCTAGTCTTTTACTTCGAAATTCACTTTGATTCATTTATTTCCGGGCCGTGGATTATTGCAGTAGCTTTTTCTCCGATTTTAACTTTGGAAACGTGCCTGTTAAAAAGAAATCAATTTAAACAAATACACAGGGTGAGCACACAGTCTTTTCTGATTACAAAACGTTAGCACGACAGTGTAATGTAACATTTAATTTCACGTTGTTGATACAAAACTTCACTTTCTCATTCCTCATATAAAATAATTTGCTTTCGATTTCAACATTAAAATGGCGCGACATATTTTACATCCATATTCGCTGGTTTAAAACATGCTGATAAAAGTAATTAAAGAATAGCAACCATAATCATTCAACTTACTGGATATATTTTCTAATATATGCTTACTATCTACAGACTTTGCTCACAAATTTCGCAGAAAAATTCATGAAATAAAAAAAAAACCTAGCTGCATGGCCTGGCGTTGCACGGGCTATCTCGAATAATGCGTCATTTCCTGGCGGAGAGAAGAAGTGAAGTCATGTGTCACAAACGCTTAGATAAACCAGCGTTGCTGGGGATCCATATTTTTTCATATGGCCCCGCCTCCAATTTATATACGCATGAAGCAAGATGCACTGCATACATGAGATCACAAATTAAAACCTCACGGAAAACAACATTTTTAGTAAAAAAACCCATTTGAGCGATTTCATTTTTCCTTTTTCTTTGTATCAATTACCAAAACCCGCACACAACGCCATCCACATTGCATTGTGGCGGGTTCCATATCGCATTGTTGTTGCTTTCAACAATGAAACAGAAACACGCAATTAAATATTTGTTTAAGCAATGAAAACGGTTTGAATTACGCTACAACAATGAAAAGCATTGTTGTAAATTAGTTTTTAATGAATATCTTTTTTACTAATTAAAATTTCGGAATTTAAATGGTCAAAATGGATTCCTTGGATTATTCCCCATCTTTTGGTACTTTCCGCACGCTTCTCCGTTCAGCGGTTCGTGAGAAGATAGCCTCACATACATACACACATACGTACGCGTCGAAGTTTAATAGTGCAGATAAAAAACGTTAACATATCTCCTTAGATTTCAACAATGGAAGAGAAACACGCAATTAAATATTTGTTTAAACAATGAAACTGTTTGAATTTCATTGCAAGAATGAAATGTACAGGGTGTCCGAATCAAATGTCCCTAATTTAGAGAAGTCGCTATACTTAACAGAAAGTTAAAAAGCACAAGAAAAATGTAAAATTAGAAGACATTACTCACAAAGTTTTTATTAAAAAATCAGTGCACTTCCACGCGGGATCCCTTAGTAAGTCTGAGGATAACTAGCCGGCAAAATGTTCGAACATTCGTGTCCCAGCATCTTGTTGGAAGATAACAGTGAGTTGTAAATGCTGCATTTGGGGTATTGCGTAAATTTGCAACTTGCCCAATTAAATGTTTGCAAAGTCTCAGCAAAGAAAAGTGGACCTATGACTGTACCGTGTGAAAGAGCACAGCACATTGATTTTTGGACTGTTTCTTTGCAGTTCCTGTACTGCATGGGGATTTTCTGAGCCCCAAATTCTGCTGTTGTGCTTATATTTACTTTGTTGTTCACATGAAATGTCGTTTCATCTGAAAAAATGACGCGGTTTAGAAAATTGTGTTCATTTTCGATGCAAGATAACATCTCCGCAGCAAATGCAACACGCTGCGGCAGTTTCTGTAGAATCTTCATTTTGTACGCATACAGCCTCGGTTTTCATATATACGCGAAAAATGAAAATTGTCGCCAAAATCTAAGAATTCAACAGCCAATTTTGCCTAATATCGCCAACGTATCGCTAACAGATTTTTTTTAAATCGACTGTTCACATTAGGGACATTTGATTCGGACACCCTGTATTGTTGTAAATTATGACTAAAAATATTTTTTTTAAATTATTAATTTAAAGAAAAAAACCCGCCAGAATTTTTCTTAATTTTTAATTAATTAAAATTCTAATTAAATATGTGCATATATCCACCTTTAAAAGAATGTGCCAAATTTTGCAACTCAAGGTCCAGCAGAGTGTCAACACACGCACGCACGCCTCATTTTGAATTTTTATACTGGATTTTCGTTCATGTTAACAGGGAATATTTCATTGTTTCGCACAAGGTTCCTACAACTTCTTCCATTCGCTACCTGTTGTCGAGAGAAAAAAAAATTACCACCCCCATAGTTGGAAAAGAGATCAGAAACTGAAAAATTAACTAATAACTATAAGAAAGTTTAGTAAGAAAATACTTTTCTAGTCATGATTTTGTCAAATAATGATCAGTCATTATTTGACAAAATAATGACTTTAAGTCAGTAGGATTTTTATAATCATTCTTGCTTACAAATTTTTAAGAATCTGAAAATTGAAAGATTTTTCTGACCTTTTGCGACCCCCAGTGATAGAGAAAAGAAACCTCAATATAGTAAATATCAACAGTCATTTTTGAACAATCGTTACATGAGTTTAGGAGAAAGTCGAGGGCTGAACATAATCAGTTTTTTGTACAGTAATCTCATAGTGAAGATAACCGAGTATGTGTATAGGAAACATACCTCTTACTGTTGATGGATTTGGTTCAAAATCTGATACAGATTAGAGTAAGAACAACATGACAAATTCAATCCAATTTTTTGTTGAGTTATCGCATTTACAGACTTGCAGACATGATTTCAAAAACATTTTTTTTTCTTTCCTTTTTTATCCAGAAATGAAGATATCTAAAAAGTTGATATGCATCAAAATCCCTAGGCATTTCTTTCTGAAAATTTCCTTCTTTTCTCTTACGTACACTTCATATATGAAAAAATAAAAATAAAAGTAATACATGTACAAAATTAAAGTTGCAACGCTCTGAAGCGTAGTAAACAAAAAACGGTGATATAACAGTTTATGTAAACGGTGATATAGCAGTTTATGTAAAAATGCAAATGCTTACATTTGCATTTTTACATAAACTGCTATTTGAATGAAAGCTACGTTTGTTTAAGTTCAACGACTCCATGTTTTTGAGAAAGTTGATGAGATCGTGTGAATCGTTAAAAGGAACAAACGAATGTTTCTGAAGACCTCAACGAACTTTCGAGATGTTTTGTTTTCTGTACGGAATTTAAAAAATAAATAAAGAAAAAAAAGAAAAATGAAAACATCAGTCCATTTATCTCAAGCTCAGTGGCAATGAGAGTTGAAATCTGAAAAACGTGATCCTTGTAACAAGCTAGGCTCTCTTTTAACTCATTTGTATTGTTATCATTAACATGTTCTTAATTTGTTTGATCTTTATCAGCTCATGACATGCGTACTCAGATAGGGTTAACACGAAGGCCACGCTTTGTTCGTGAACGATCACGTGATAGTCTTACTTTTCCTATTTCCGGAAGATTTAAAACAGGTTAATGAACATTTTATTGCTAGTTAATAGCTAATTTTATCTTAAAGGTAATCTAAGTTTTTGAATCTTTTGATAAAATCTGGACTACCATTTTGCTTTAAAATTGGATTCTTAAGAGTTTTTCTATTCATGCTATAAATTTATGTAGCAAATACTTTTTTAAACAGCGGCTTTCAAAGAGAAACTATTGTAATTAACTTTCACTATTTTAAATGAGTCACCAAATTCTAATGACCTTAAATGCCTCTTCAAAATGCTGAACTAGGCATTTTTTGTATTTATTGTATTCCAAAATAAGGGTATTCCCCGTTTTGAAGTTATAATAAGTTCTCTCACTAATTTGACAAGTTCTTTCTACGATGAGTGTTTCCGAGAGATACGTGCAGTTTTGCGCCTCTCGTTCTAAAACAAAAAAAAAATTTAGACAATTAATAGCTAAAGTTTCATCTAATACCTTTCATCTTTTATTTAGTTAATCTTTTTTTATAAAGTTTAATCATTTTTACGAAATCTGTAATAAAGTCTGTTTTCGGAAATGAAAACTTCATTCTCTTCAAAAAATATAAAGCCAATATCATTATGCCTATTATATTGCAGAAAAGGCTATCAAATAATTCGAGTTTGATTTCTATAGTGAAAGTTTAAGCCAATACAAGCAACATGACGAAATGACAATAGATTGATCACGTTACCTAATCATATTAGAGACAAATACATTAATTAAATGGAAATGTATCCTCATTAGGAATCTACACGTAATTTTCTGTAGACAGACTTATGTCTTATAACAACCAGCGCCGAATTACCAAATAGGTAATGATGGCCCCGCAACTTTTGGGGACCCAGAGATTATTACTAATTAAACATTATTTTCAGGGTTTTCATTTGATTTATAAGAGCTGTGTACTCGGACTTCCTGAAATTAAAATCAAGTATTGTTTAAATTTCAAAATATTAATCTTGGGAAATTTTTCATGTTTTTAAATTCGTTAGCAGATCAGTGCGTCACAAATCAACAGACATGGCAAATTTTACATTAAAAATTGCAAAAAAAGTTTTGTAATTTTTTAAACATTTTTATTTAAAATTACTTTTAAATTTTATTTTTTTATACTCGAGATACTCAAGCCAATTTTAATTAAATTAAAATAAAAAATAATTAAATTACATTAAAATAAAAAATAATTAACTTACATTAAAATAAAAAAAATCAAATTACATTAAAATAAAAAAAAACATGAATTGCATTAAAATAAAAAATAATTAAATTACATTAAAATAATTAAATAAATTATTTCAATTAAATTAAGATAATTAAAAAATATCTGATTTTGAAACTTGGGGTCTTAACTTATCAGCACAAATGGAATTGAGTAATTTAGTAACGACATCTCTCAAACCGAATTTCCCAAAGGCAGCATCCCAAAAAATGTCAATAACGTTCGCGCGCAAAAAAAAGAATTAAAATAACAGCACACACGCACGAAACACATCTGACAGATCAGTGTTAAACGCAACGCTTCTAGACCTGTCTTGTGTTAATTGCCGCGCATTTTCCAATCGCCTTATGCTAATCTGTTAACAACACTAAGTAAACAGATTAAATATTTATGGAAGTCTTCAAAAATCTTGACAAGTTTTCAGGCTAGATGGCGGTTGTTAAATATTGATTTTGAGATTGTCAATACAGTTAAGCGGACGTATAGTGATAATCACCTGCTGTGACAGTAGATTTATATCAACTAGGTATTTATGCTCCACTGTAATTTATTTGTATTACATATTTGAGACCTGGGCGTGTTCACAGCGATACGTTCTGATGGGATAATTAAAACTTTCACGGTTTCGGAATTAAATTATCATAACTGAATTAATTATTGTATTTTTCGTAAAGATTTCATCCCATATAAATTCTAAGAATATAATTAAATCAAACCACCGGTAGCTAAGATCTGTGTTTAAAATAAAAAAAAAATGAGTAGAACAGACAGTTAATAAAGCCACTTCGTCCTACGCCTGAACCAGAGGTTCCCAACCTGTGGCATACCCCTGGGGGAACGCAGCAGGAGTAGACCAGTTAGGGGTACGCGAAAGTAATACGAGTAATGCGGAAAACACATAACATAAAAAATGTTACAAATTTTTTTGCTTCTGTGTGAAAGGTGAAAGTCGTGTATTGTATAGCAACGGATTCGGAAACCCTCCGCGCTTTTTCGCATGCGCCGGGCGGAGTTATTTTCATCAAAATAGGGAGAAAGTGAAGAATGGAAGGGTGATGTTTACATTTTACTTGATTTAACAAAGAACTCCGGAAATGCACTCAAATGACTCATTGCCTGACACCCCTTTCCGGTGTAAAATCGTCGAAAAGTGGTAGTCTCAGAATCCCTTGCTGAACAGTATGTTTGAAGGCCTATTGGACAGCAGTGAAACAAGTGTGCCGAGAATTCGGTGTTAAAGAAATAAAATATTTAATACCTTTCACGAACACACAACTTGTGGAAATACCATACTCGTCTTCAGTGGCGTAGTGACTGGGGAGAGGTGGGTATAGATGGGCCGGGGAGTCATTTTTAAGTGGTGACATACAGTCAAAACTCAGCTGAGTTTATCACATTTTTAAAGCAAAATATGATGAGTGAGGGGACAAAAAATAATACCATACCTCTGGCGCCATTTAAGCCTGTTAAGCCACTGATGACGACTGGGATAAAAAAAAAATCCATAATGTTTTCCGGGTGTCACCCACTCTCGTTACGCCACTGGCCTTGGTGACAAAACGTTGCTGCGTTTATGTCAAGTTTTAAAATCAAATACGATTAGGACCGAAAAAATACTGTACATACATAACCTACGTCGACCGACTCACCCAAAGGGTTTAGAGTCAGCAATGATCGACGGGGAGGAGTCAGACCAGTCATGGAAGAAAAAAGTTACAATATTTGGAAGGTATGGATTACAGAGCTACGTGCAAGTAGAAAAAAATACAATCAAAAACACACAGAAACACAGACAAAAACATACACAAATACAAACAAAAACACATACAACACAAAAGCACCAACGGTGCTACAAAACAAAACCAACGTTGTAAAACACAAGAAACGAAAAAGGATAATAATAATAATAAACAACAGAAACTTAATCAAAGGATTTCTTTCATTTTCCTAGAAATTTCAAAAATTGACTTCATCCTGTTTAAAAATAAACAGTTTTTACAAAGTTTTCTAGTCCAGTGAGTCCGAGCAGCACCTGTCGGTAGTAGTAAATGATAGTCCTTGGTATACATACATGAAGTAAAGTAATGGTCTGGGCACCATTTATTTACACAAACTAAATTACAGATGATGACAAGGGGTGGTGGTGAAAAAATCACATTATGATCCGGGCGTCACTTACCCTCGCCGCGCCACTGCTCGTCTTATGCGTATATTAATAGCATATACTATATCGCAGTAAGCTTGATGAAGCTTAGAACATGCTATTATATCTGCCTTCATTTGAACCTACTTTATAAAACTCAGCTCCATGAAACAAGTTCAAGGATCGTATTGAAGCTGTCCTCCATTCGAATAGGTGATTATCACGATGTGTAATTTTTAGCATTCATTATAAGTTAATTCTAAATTATTTCAATACTGTTTTCATTTGTTGAGACGTGAAATTAATACTATTATAAAAATGGAACAAAATCGATAATCAAAAATAAACATAACAAGCTAACCCAAGCCCTTAGCATTATTAATAAAAACTTCTTTGCTCGGAGGAATGGTTGAGGAGGGGGTGGGGGAGGTATGACAGTAGGGGGTACACAAAAATAAAAAGCCTCAGGTACGGGAGGAAATAAAGATCGGGAACCGCAGGTCTAAATTGTAAAAAAATGATTAATTATCTTTCTGAAATCTTAGCAAGTATTGTTGTTGTGACTTCTCTGGATGATGCAGCAATCGATCATTCTACCTGGAATTTCCACACATGTATACAACTGAACATTCAGGCCACAAAATTTCACGATTCCTAATCTCCATAACACATAGATCAAAGTTCGGGTGTGCTTTTATTGATCGTTTTAATGTAGATAATATTAAGCATGCTATCTCGGTCCGCACTTCTAGTTGGTACATGCGTGGACCTCCATGGTTGAACGTAACTCGGATGCTCAATCTTTCGTTGCTGACAAGTCAACCTGGTCAGCTTAGAGCAATAAATCATTTAAATGTGAAAAATTCAGCAGTTTTCCGCATTCTCTAAAAATGAAGGAAAAGACTAAGCCAGACTTAAGCCTGGTTTAGCTTAACTTTGTTTTAGAACTGCAGGAAACAGGAATTGTGTGGATTATTTGCTCATTTGACTACTTTGTTGCTATAATTGACACCTGATGAGAGAGAGAGTCATACAGAAGCTGGTTTTAATTTAAATTAGTTTCTCTTCCTGTTTTGCTGTCTCTCACCTGTACGTAACTTTATTATTTATTTGGATTTCGATTATTTTCAGGTAGAAAACCTCACGTGTTTAGTTCTTAAAGATGGAAAAAGATGGAATTCTAAAACTTGCCTTCCTTTTTGCCCCAGCCCAGCTCGAAATATTTGAAATTTCAATGCTTCCACTTACAAGCTTTGCTTCAAAATTTGTTGCATAACAAAAAATAAAAAAAGTATTTGCATTCTTAAAAAGAGAAATAGAACTTGCTATAATTTTCGACGACAAAACAACAGAAAAATAAAATGCAGTGATTACGATTACGATTAAGAATTATTTTGACTACATATGCTTCTTTTAAAAAAGCTTGCCATGAGTGGAAAAAAAATTACTGTAATTTAGGTAAAAAAAGTACTAACTTATGGGAGGTCTGTATTGAAGAAGAATAATTTTGCTTATTACGAAAATAGATATGCGAAAATCAGTATTCTTATTACAAACAGAAACCCATGCATTTCGAATGCTTTTTTAAATGCTGTGTTTAGAAACATTGTATTAAAAGATGTGCTTGAAATATATTGGCATTCAAGTGATTTTTTAAAAATTAATTTTGAATGTCTAAGGGTTTAGCTTCAAAATCTGCATAACGAAAGTGGTATAAATAGCAAAAATAAATAGGTATTTTCGTTCTTTTTAATGAAGAAGGCAAGTGAAAAATCCGGATTTTCTTTTGAATTTGTGCAACTCGCTGTATGTCATATAACAATGGTATTCTGGTAGCGCTTTATATAGACTCCATGTGAAGGAGGGTCTTTAATAATACCAAAGAACAATCATAGAATGATTGTATCAAAAAGTTTATAGAAATATCCGATTGATTTAAATCAGTTTCATGCGGGTTTCAGCAAAGCTTCTCTGTGCTTAGAAAATAACGATGCAATAGAATAATACAAAAGAAATATATCAATATAAAATATATTAACTCTTCCATAACTACTTCCCTAATATCTCTCAGTACAGCAGAAAATCTTGTTGAGAGGCACGAGGTCCACTTTCAACAGATAATAATGTTACTTATTAATTCAATGATCTCTAGCAAATCATCTTTTTAACACCTCGAAGTAGAAATGAGAGGATTTACAGCCATAAAATCACTAATTAATGCAAGAAATTCACTTATTAATACAAAAAGACCTTTTCGTGAAAAACAACACTAATGTCAGTAAATAACTCATTCGGAAAGAGTCTGGAACGATTATGAGAACTCAAATTAGCGAACCTGCACGATTTTTGTTTTTCATCACTTGCGTCATATCTATTTCTTTTATTTATGAGCTACAATATGAATATATGAATATCTTTCCAATATATAATCTTTATAGGGCAAAATAGACGAATATGCTCTCATCAGCTTAGGTTTTTCTGGTGCGCTTAAGCTGCTTAATTGTTTTCGGTACGGTGGTGGAATCTTGAAACACATAATAAACTTCTCACAGTTAAGCTTGCTATACAGGATTGGACTTTTTTAATAACAGGAAAAGGAATACTATTCTAACACACCTGCTTACTGGCCATAAATGATTCATACATCGACATTTTGCTACAAGAAAAACAGACTTCTACGTGCCCTAACTGTGATTGTGTTGCATCCGTTTTCCATATTTTGAAAGAATGCTCGATTAACGAATGGTCTTTGCTCGATTAACAACGCTTGCATTTCTTTTGGTAAGTTTCAGATACACTATTTATACTGATTGGTAATGCACCGTATGTCCAACTTCTTCCATTTTAAAAATATATTGGATTTTATGCTCTGATTTAGGTCAGTTTCCACTTTTTTAAACTTGATCTTAAATTTAATGCCATTTATACCAACACAACAGAATTATTTTCATAAATCTCTTATCCTTCGATTGATTTAGAGCATGATGATTTAAGTATTTAATTTTAGATAGACAGAAGTATGACATTTAGTCTGGCGCAGTACATTTATCCAGTTTATGAATCGATAGAATTAAATCAAATCGTAATAAAACTAGATAGTAAGCTTTGTATTGTACAGTAAATGTAAGAAAATCATTTGTATCGTAGAAAATGCTCTACGCTTTTCTCTAAAGATTTTGATCGGATCTGTTAGATGGGCGTTTAGTTTTGAAGTTACTCGAGGATTCTGAGAGCTGTAGTCAAATAATGAGAATAACATTTCAAATTGCACCATTTTTTACAAATTCTCACAAAATACTGTACCAGAGCTCCTTTAAATGTTTGTACTCTCCCGAATTCTTTTTGTTAGGAAGACTTTTTATTGCGGCCCACAAATTGAAAAATAAAATGAAATATTAATTCAATAAAAATTAAGTAAAATTCATCTTCAAATCGCTAGGCAGAAAAATTTAACGAAATACCTAAACACAAGAGGATTTGTTAACTGTATCTGCTTACAAAAAATAATTAAAAAAATAATTTAAAATCTGAAAGATGAAGGCATTAAATATTTTGCTATCCATCTTGGGTCGTGACTCAATGTTTATGAATCTTTATGCTGCACTAAAAGGATTTCTGATTTTTTGGGTACAATTTTAAGCGTGGTAGAGACTTTCATAGTGTTCCTCCCGTCACAACTTCGAGACTGTGACACAGATCATATCGAACCAAAAACCTTTTAAGACCATATCATGCCTAGAGCTGCGTCAAACCTACTATTTTATTTGTTATAAATTAGGAAAGAATGTTCTTTCTACTGGTTGAGAGCAGTCATTCGGACTTGCACAACTTTCATTTGCCACACGTGCTTCGCAAAACAAAATTCTGTAACTTCTTTTTCCATATGTTTTGTATTTCCCGCCATTACCAACATTCTTTCGCGTACCCTCAGGATTACGCGCACCACAATTTGGAAACCTCTGGTGTAGAGATTTTTACTTTCTCGTAAACGAAGTATCTCGAGAGAAAGAAAAGTAATTGTCAAAAAATTCGACTTGCAGATTTTGACCACTTTAAACCACACTAAATCAGAGAGAGAGAGAGAGAGAGAGAAAAAAATACCATTTTGGGAATTATGTCTGTCTGTTTGTGAACGTGATAACTGAAAAACGGATTAAGCTAGGCAAATAATATTTGGTATCTGATCATTAAATCCGAATCGTTGAGTTTATTACGATTCATTGTATCAAATTTTAGCGAAATGCGTCAACGGGAAGTTTGTCATTCTGTCATTCCACATGCATGTGAACACAATAATTCAAAAATGCACAGACTATTTGAATGAAATTTAGTTTATTGTTTTATCAAGAGTACTGTGGATCTGTATCAAGTTTTTTGCTAGATTCGTCAGCGAGTTGAACGTCTGTCGGTCTGGCTAGTCGCGTGTATGTTATACGCAACAAACTACGCGGATGAATTTTAGCATGTGACTTTTACTCCAGAATTGTAAATCTGTTAAGATTCAGGTCTAGTCTTTTAACTGACACGGGCACTGCTCGAAAATACACACTCGATTTTCTTCACTATGCAACGAAACTAAACATAAAACATACCATATTGTGTAGTTATACGAGGTAGAAAAAGGGAGAACACTCCCAATGATTTAGCATTTGCTTGTATCCAAACACCACATATCATGAGCACCTAATTCAAAAAAAAAAACTGTTTATAACTTCAGGAAATATTTTTCTTCTTCAGCCAGAGAATTTAGCATTTGATTTTTCTCACAGACAATACGCAAAAAAATTACCTTCGCTGCGGCCGTCGAAATGAATTGTGGACGCTCGCTTTCTTATTACGACTTTATTTTTTCACAGATAGCCGATGACAATGCTTTGGCATAAACTAACGCGACTTCCGGCAAGATAGAGCTTTCTTATTACGACTTTATTTTTCTACAGGAATGGTCGATGACAAGTGCTTTGCATAGAAACTAACGCGAACTTCCGGCAAGATAAGGCAGAATGATCTAAATAGTTGGGTATCTGACAGTCAAAACCAAAAAGATTCTAAAAATCATCTAAGAAACTACAAAATTATAAAATAGTATAAATTGCACTATCTGTTCCTGCAATTTATCTATATAAAGGTCTATGATTTAAAAAAGATAAGAAAGTTAGAGATTGAAGAAAAGTAAAATTAGCTGATAAACATTCTTTTTTTATTCCGTGTTGCTGATAATTGAGGGAGGTTAGAAAAAATTAAAGCATGACATAAACATTCAGATTTATTCCTTTTTCCGGTTCTGTTATTGTTAACCAAACAATATACTACTAAAATGGCGTGGTAGAGGACTGAAGGCCAGTACGTTGAGCCATTCTTTCAGTGTTAGTATGTTGATGTACATGTCAATTCTTGAATGTCTACTAATGGTTTGCGTATTAAAATGAATAGGCGAGAGATACTTGTTTAAGTCGACGATATGAATAGTTAACAATGCTTCGAATTTTATTCAGGCTGTCGAAGACCTTTTTGAGTCATTTTAGTTTACTGCAAAGAATTGAAGATGCATTGGAATATTTCAGTCATGCTGCTTTTACTTTCTTATATACAAAGTATGCATACAGAAAGTATTGTAAAAAAATGGCGGTAGGCTGTCTTTTTAAAACAGACGCTTATGTTAAAGGCGGAGGACTGCTTTACTCGCGTGACTCTTTTCCGATTTTCATTTTTTTTTGTAACTTCTGTTGTTACACTTTATCTCTAAAATAAAACATGAGTTATATTTTTAACATACGTAGTTACCGAGATATAGAATATCTCTCATACAACGTTTTTTGTGGCGTTTTGGCGTGTGAATCGAATCCCTTCCTGAGACCCCAATGGGAGGAACGTAGTCCTACGTTAAAATTGGACCTCGGGATTTTTAGGAATCTCCAAGTTTTAAGCCTTCCGAAAAGTCCAGAGTCGGAAAAAACCATTTTTGGAATGATATCTGTGATTCCTATTTGTCCGTATGTATAAGAAAACGAAAACTCAAAAGCACAAAGAGTAGGATGGATGAAATTTGGCATGTGGTTTTAAACTAAAATTGTAGACCTGCAGTCAAATTTTAAATAAAATCCGTCAGCTAGAAGAGGCATTTTTCCCAAACACAGACTCGATTTTCTTCACAATACTATGAAACTCACAAAAAATCGCTACTAGAACTACATCTATCTATCCGTGTGTATGCAAACACAACTATTCAAAAATATAAAGAACTAGAAAATCACCCATCATGTTATGACAGGTGCAAATTGCCTCTTCATTCGAGAGATTCCCCGTCAAATTTGACGTGTTTAAATAGATATATATGCGAGAGAAATGTTTAACATTGATTGAAAACAAATAAAATAAACACATGTTTTATGACAGGAAATATTTTTTTTTTTATTTACATATTATTTACACTTCTTACAAAGCACTTCTCTGCTTGTCAAACGTTGCCAAAAAATATTATCAAATTATATCATCACGATTGCAATAAATAATCAGATGCATCGTGGCGCCCAAACTATATCACGCGCATGATATACCACTGACGTGATTGACTACTTTTTTTTATTAAAAAATGGAAATTAATTTGAAATATATGATTCATATAATTTAAAATTTCTCGAGAACTATTGATCATTGCGAGATAAATTATTATATCAATCGATAGAAAATTTTATTTCACTATTTTAGAGCTATTAAATTTGAAATTATAACGACAATTCCTTTTTTATATTTAAAATTACTTAAATTTAGGTGCTCTAACAATGAAATAATGCTGTTTAACGTCTCGCAGTGCTATGGCGCGAATTTTATTGTTGGTGAAGTCAGAGCGTTACCGAAAGACAGATATGGGCTATTATATTAGTAATTAGATGAATGAAATTTGTTATGTTGTCTTTAAAGCAAGATTTGTAGATCACTGTCAAATTTTGGATTAATTCAGTCAACTCATAGAACGTCTGTCTCTGTGTCTAAATCTTTGTCTGTCTCACTATTCGTGTTTCGTTTCGAATTTATCGTAAAATTTAATAGAAATTGTGTCTTATAAAATGCTCAAATATTTTTCTGTAAACCATTTTTACAAGTTATGTGGAAATATATTACGAAATTCCCTTCACTTAAGTCACATGAATGGCATGCATTGTAGATACAAAACTTAGATGGATTAATTAAAACAGTTTCTTAAATATTTTGACTACACATTCAGGGAAACACCACTGATGCACTTTGGATTAAAAGATTAAATATGCCGTTAAATGATGAGCTGTCACTGGTCGAACTGAATCAATTAGGACAGCTTTTCCCAACCTGTGGGTCACGCCTCCCTAGGAGGGCATGATGACAATGAATGGGGGCGCGGGCATATCGAAAAGAAAATAGTATTTAAAAAATTGATTATCTTACTGCAAGGAAAGCAAAACAAAATACATTCTGAGATAAAAAGACAAAATACCCATTTACACTGATATAATACATTTATAAATAGGATTGTATCAGCACTGCACAATGTATTTAATAACTAACTTATCAATAATAAAATAAAAACAAGTTTAATAATTATTAGTGATTCCTCTCGACGGACTTCTCGCGAAGCCGCGAGAATGTCCGATATGGTGGACGCAAGAAAGAGCGATAGAGACTAAGAGATAATAGGAGGGAGCAATTCTGGTTTTGTCAATGCAGCTGACCTGTGTTGCGAAATATAAATAAATTTACTTATTCTTGGTAATTTGTAAGGTTTGTAATTAAGGTTTTAGTGTAGCTTTAGCGTCAAAATAATATATATATATATATCAAGAAATCTTCCATTTTCGTTTGTTTTGTGTTTTTAGAGGGGATGACGGCAATTTTTAAAGGATTTCGTTTGTCGTCAGCAGAAAAAAGCACAAATTAATATCATGAGCGAGCTTCCCTTCCTGACGAGCGGCTCGCTATGATATTTTTCAATTTTTTTTTCTGGTTTTTGTCTATTTAGCCATTTTGTCCTTTTTTACTGTTTTTGAGTTTTTATTTTGTGTTTATATGTTGGTTTTGATATATATATATATATATATATATATATATATATATCAAAA
>BGPR01003916.1:82355-108158 GCA_013235015.1 Araneus ventricosus
CTCAACAACATATTTTTTTTATATTTTGACACGCCAAAGCCTACTAAAACCAATTACAAACCTACAAATTACCAAGGATAAGTAAATTTATTTATATTACTAACGGGTCAGCTGCATTGACAAAACCAGAATTGCTCCCACCTATTATCTCTTAGTCTCTGATTGCTCTTTCTTACGTCCACCATATCGAGACATTCTCGCGGCTTCGCGAGAAGTCCGTCGAGAAGAATCATAATAATTATTAAACTTGCTTTTATTTTAGTTATTGATAAGTTAGTTATTAAATACATTGTGCAGTGCTGATACAATCTATTTATAAATGTATTATATCAGTGTAATAGTATTTTGTTTTTTATCTCAGATATATTTTGTTTGCTTTCCTTTAGGTAAGATAATCAATTTTTAAATGCTATTTTCTTTTCGATATGCCGCGTCCCCATTCAGTGTCATCACTGCCCTCCTAGGGAGGCGTGACCCACAGGTTGGGAAAAGCTGTCCTAATTGATTCAGTTTGACCAGTGACAGCTCATCATTTAACAGGCACATTTAATCTTTTGCAAAGTGCATCAGTGTGTTTCCCTGAATGTGTAGTCAAATATTTAAGCATTTTTAATTAATCCATCTAGTTTGTATCTACACAATACACTGCCATTCATGTGACTTAAGTGAAGGGAATTTCGTAATACGTTTTCACATAACTTGTAAAATGGTTTACAGAAAAATATGTAATTTTATAAGACACATTTTTCTATTAAATTTTATGATAAATTTGAAACAGAAACTACGAATATTAGAGACAGACAAGAATTTAGACACAGAGACAGACGTTCTATGAGTTGACTGAATTAACAAAAATTTGACAGAGATCTACAAATCTTGCTTTAAAGCCAACATAACAAATTTCCATTCCTCTAATTATATATAACTAGCCCGTTCTGTCTTTCGGTAACGCTCACGCTTCACCAACAATAAATCACCCATACTAACTTTTGCGAGACGTTAAACAGCATTATTTCATTGTTAGAGCACCTAAATTTAAGTATTTTAAATATGAAAAATTTTATCATCTTTCAAATTTAATATCTTAAAGCTAAAGCTTCTAATTTAATCTTTTAGTTCTAAAATAGTGAAATAAAATTTTCTATCGATTGATTGAGTAATTTATCTCTGCAATGATCAATAGTTCCCGAGAATTTTTAAATTATATGATCATATACTCAAATTAATTTCCATTTTTTAATAAAAAAAAAGTAGTCAATCACGTCAGTGGTATACATGCGCTTGATGTAGTTTGGGCTCCACGGCATCTGAGTTATTTATTGTAATCATTGATGATATAATTTTATAATATTTTTTGGCAAGCTTTGACAAAGCTAGAGGATTATGTAAGAATTGTAAATAATATAAAATAAAAAAAATATTTCTGTCCCTAAACATATGATTTTATTTTATTTGTTTTCCAATCAATGTTAAACATTTCTATGCATATATATCTATTAAAACACGTCAAATTTGACGGGAAATGTCTCAGGTGAAGAGGCAATTTGCACCTGTCATAACACTGACAGGTGATTTCTAAGTTCTTTTATATTTTTGAATAGTTGTGTTTGCATACACGGATAGATGTAGTTCTAGTAGCGATGTTTTTGTGGTTTCATAGATTATTGCGAAAGAAAATCAGATCTGTGTTTGGGAAAAATCCTCTTCTATTGACAGTTTTGTTTAGAAATTTGATTGCAGGTCTTTAATTTAGTTGAAAACCGCCTTGAATTTCATCACCTCTACTCTTTGTGCTTTTGGTTTCCGTTTTCTTATACATACGGGCAAATGGAATCATAGATATCATTCCAAAAATGGTTTCGACTCTGGACTTTTCGGGAGGCTTAAAACTTGGAGAATTCTAAAATCCCGGGTCCAATTTTACATCGGGACTACGTTCTCCCTTCAGTCTCAGGGAAGAATTCGTATTCCACGCCAAAACATACGAAAAAAACGGTTGTATGATACTCTATACTCGGTAACTACGTATGTTAAAATATACTAATGTCTTATTTAGAGATAAGTGTAACGAATAGAGAGTTACAAAAAAAATGAAAATCAGGTTAGTTCAGCGACTACTTGAGTCCCTTAAAGTTGGGAAAAAAATACGCACGATGGTGGTGACGCGTCTCTATATCTCTGTAGACTACATATGTTAAAACATAATAATCTTATTTTATTATATATATATATATATATATATATATTGTATACATTGTTATTGCATGAGAGGGGGTGCGATGAAAATTATTATTGAAAATTGGGTCACAAATACTGAAAGGTTGATTAACACTGAATTAGGAAATAAAGTTCGTGAAACTAGACTTTCTAGAAACAGTCAATAAATCGCTTAATATCTGATTAGGTTACGTTTACACAAGATAATACGCCTTGTTTTTGATCTTGGTCAGATATTAGATTTTTCATAATTAAGGAGATAAATAATTTCATATTGTAAATTAGTCTATAAGATGGCTGTAGTAGGCTACATTCAGTAGGCATTATTCTTTATGCTGCATCGAGCGTGGTTAGTTTAGGATTATTGGCGCAAAGGTTATATTTGTCAGTATTATATTGTTGAAATTATATTAGATATCCATTTTGGGTTTTTATCTATGAGCCAGATTTAGATCTAATCAATAATCAACAAGTAAATATTAATCATTAACTTTATGCGTCGTGTTTTAGCAATAACCCAATGTGCCATGCCTCATGGATGCTGAGTCAACATGAGACCATTCACAAAGATAAACCTTTAGTTGCAAATGTTGAACATTTGTTTAAAAGCAAGATAAATTTAAAAGAGGAAAGAAAGAATTAAAACTCTTAAGGAATCAATCCTCTTACACTAAACAACATGGTGTAGGACTAATAATCACATATTTCATTCAGTATTTTGTGAAATTCGATTTACAGCTCACCAATTTATATTCTCTGTAAATTATCGTAATATAAATGTCAGTTCACTAAAAAACTCATTCATTAGAAATATTGAAACACAATCAAAGATATGCTTGTGAAGCTAATTTTACTATAAATTTTGATTATTATTTCATTACTGCCTTTCACAGATTCACTTGAAATTATTCTTAATTAAAATAACATAATTATTTCATTAAAATTTGACAGCTCATTCCATGTCATAAAACAAAATAAATCAACCTCCATACACATGCAATTAAGAAAAACTCGATTTCACCATCATACTAAGAATCATACCATCATATCAAGTAAACACATATACACAAACAGAAAACACAAAGGAAGACACTAGTCCATTTTGGCATGAATTACATCTCCCGCATATATATTTACAAGACACATCTTCAGTCCCCCTGCAAATAATCTCGTATTAAGAACCCAGTCTTAGCAAACGTTAATATAAATTTCGAAACGAAATATTTAGGATAACTCATCTCACCCGTGGACTGAGCCACTGTTTGTCGAGGACTAATTTGACGGATTGATAAATAGAGATGCTTATCATCACCGACACAAATCTATCCAATGATCAATGACTCGAGATCACAGGCCTCACCTGTCAAAGCCATGAATTTCCTCTCCGAAAAAACATAAGCACCAGACCTCCAACTCAAAATGTGAACCCGGTCTTCTTTAGGATTCACCCATACGCTCATCCGCTAATTAATCTCAACCCCTTCCACTCAGGTTCAGATAATTAAAAACAACCGATCATCCCCGCGGTTTCATCCTCACGGTGCTGGCCGTGGAAAGCCCGAAGGCTTCACGGACGATCTTCCATTCACTCTAACTTTTTCTTACTCCTAAATGCGCAAATTGTGGAGGACCCCACACTGCCTCCCTTAGAGGCTGCCCGAATTTTCCTGAACTGAAAAAAACAATACCTGGACAATCATACGCAGCAGCACTCAAAGGAAACAATAAAACTCCAGCAAATACAGAACGATCTTCAACAACTAATGGCAATCAAAAAACTCCTACTATCAATCTGAACACTTGACATCACCCAAGAAATTCCCAATCCAAACGAAGTTACGGACCTCTTCCAACTACTCAAACAAGTCAAAAAAATCATGGATCACATTCCCAACATCAAAGAAGTTCTTAAAAAAATGGAAAACACTGAAAGTGTCACCACGAAGCTCTTCATACTGGCTGAAGCCCTTCCACAAGACTAACCCACGACTCTGACGGCTCCTACCTCCCCAGACTGACTTCCGAATTTGCTCACTCACCCCAAATAACTAGGAACCGTCTAAAATAACTTTATCTCCTCTTTTTCTTTTCTTTTATTTTTTTCTCTCTCTTTCCTCTCAAAATTACTAAGAAAAAAAAACTACTATCTAAACTACCTTCTTTCTCTTTTTATATTTTGCTCAAAATTCTGGTTAAATCCATTCCTGTCAAGTTACTGTTGAAGCATGGCCAAGGAAAGGAGATTTCAGGTCACTGACCCAGGCGCTCCCTACAAATAAGTTTATCGAGTGTTACATCCTCTTGTGGACTCGTCTACCTCAAATCTGCATAGCAACCCCCCAAAAAGCTCTTCTCCAAGCCCCTAAACAAATTGACCACTGGTCAAGCCAGGATCTG
The DNA here is from genome assembly GCA_013235015.1 of Araneus ventricosus. Classification (NCBI taxonomy): domain Eukaryota; kingdom Metazoa; phylum Arthropoda; class Arachnida; order Araneae; family Araneidae; genus Araneus; species Araneus ventricosus. Next base: position 86,970 of record BGPR01003916.1, read on the forward strand.
CAGCCGCACAGAAAGTTCTCGACGTTTGTAAGGGACGACGCTCAGAGTGTCAATCACCCCCGCGAATTCCTAGAAACTCAGAGGGGAGGACCAAGCATTTGAATAAGATGGAGACAGGCACCGGCCCAAAACTCGGAATTTTTTTAACGGTAATTTTAAAAATATAAAAGTTTTCATATTTTACTAATATGTTTTGTTCTTATAACTTTTTTATATTTCGAGAGCACAATTTTTGTTATTATTTTTATGTGAGCAATGTGCACTCTGCGAGTGAAATTGGCGAGGAAATTAAGATTTCCATCACTTGTATTAAACCTGAAACTCGTGGAATTTGCTATAAAGTATTTGAGATTTATTTATGAAAACTTATACGAGACGAAATTATGGGATTTTGAATCGTACATTAAAATAAGTTTAATTGTCTGTTGAGGAAAAAGGGCCTTTTCTGAGTTTTTATGCTGATGAATTTTCGATGGTTTGTATATTAAATGCGATCTTTAAAACCCAAAAAATATTAAAAGATAACCACAAGGAATCAGTATGCCTTGTCAGGAAGGCATGAAAGAACGGACCATCGCGAAGAACACGGCAAAATATGCCCCATTGCGGCGCTTCGTATGTAACTGTAAATAAGAGTCACAACAACAATAAAAGAATGCAAAACTCGATCCAATTCTAATAAAAAAATCTATTAATATAAATTAAAAGTAATAATTCGTAAATAAACCTCAAAAAGTAGTCACTGTAGCAAATTCGATACTTCTCTTGATAATGCAGATTAATAATAAACCTTTATTTCACTCAAATGGTTTGTATCCTTTGAATAAATCTCATATCATCTTATATCCTTTTTTGTGCTTCCAAAGTTCTTTATTGCGTGTAAACTGTATGCGACTGGTTTAAAATTGTAAAAATAAGAAATTTTGTATGAGGAGGGTTGTTTTACGATTTTAATCTAAAGAAGTGATAAACTAAAAATGTATATATATTTCAGTTATACAGCTGATAAGTTATATTAGTTAATGAAAATTAAATTATTTAAAAAATTTTCTTCTGTAGCAGTTCTCTGTCTTTTAGTGTTTCGTTCTCATCTTTTAATCAGTGAGTATTGGATCATTTTTCAATGATTTCTTTTTTTTTGAATTCCTCCGCATCTGCTATTGAATTCTGGAATTTTAAATTATTAAACCAAAAGTCTTTTGAATTATTTATATGCAGTTATCAGTTCTTGACATTTGTTTTTACAGGAAGGGAATTTCTTGTTTTAACTTCAATAATAGATTTTTTTTTGTCTTTCTCCATATGATCGCCTCCGCTGAAGGTTTACCCTAAATGTTGAGAATGGCTGTCTCATAACTTGCATTGTGTTGCAACGCACTTATAACGCTCTCCCGTATAACGTAAGTATATTCATAACGCGACGGAAAAGTTATAACTAGTTCTCATACAAAGCAATAAATACTCCCTTATCAAGGGCAAGACAAATATAACATTTTCATAGTTTATTTTTTTATTTTTTTTTGTTTAGGAAAAAAGCAAATGCATAAACTTACCTTTTGCTCATATATGAAAAGTAAAGCTGATAGTTACCCATAAACTAACGAATTGCTTCGACAAGCTTTTAGCATGAGAAAAACTCTAATGAACCTGCCGCCGCGACAATTAATCGGGCACTGTGCCCCTCGCATAATAGCCTTATTACGAGCGCTCATGCAACGACCCCTCAGACAGAGGTACGATCCGTCATCGACGGGGGGTAATTCAACAGCCACCATTATTATATCTCACCAAGACTCTGCTGATAATTAAAAGAAAAAGTTATCACCTCACTAACAATATGTGCAGTTACAAATTAGAGACATGTTTGAACCTGAATAACTTCGTTCGATAACGCTTGTCCCGTATAACGCGGAACATATCCATCCCCCTGCGTTGTTCGAGAATCCACTGTGTACGCATACATTACGTTATCTTACCTCTAAATTCCTAATAGTTAATTATTTCACATTTATACAGGGTGTTTCAAAAAATGTCTGCCAAAATGAAAGGGTAGGCCAGACATACAGAAACCAATCAGTTTCGCAATAGAACACGGAATCGGAAATCTAAAGGGAATACGGTACAGAAGGCGAAACGACCTGTATGTGCAAAATCACTAAATGTTAAAATTTTTACATACGTTTTACATGTAATTACTGATGCAGCCAAGTGCGAAAATTCAAATATTGAAAGAAGCAAATGCAGAACTATTTCACCAGACAAAAACATTTCGGATTTTCCGAGCTAACTCAGTAATATGAAAGAAAAAAATATTTTTTTCCCCCATAGCTTATAAATTGTCTCGGTACAGTTTTGAATACAGCATCACTGGCGATATTTTTGTTCTGACGACTTTTTCCAACAGCTTCAATATAGGACTCCATTGGCGATATTTTGTTTTGGCGACTTAACGATAAGATGTTCGGTTAAGCGACAAAAAGTCGCCAATACAAGATTATAGCCAGTGATGCGGTTTATCAAAGCTGTTCCACTGTCTCTTTTCAGCAAACAACTATTTTCACAAATAGTAAAAATATCCTGTTTTAAATTTGGGATAAAATTCGTCTGTGGAATTATACCGAAAGTTCTGTTGTATAATTTTGGTTAAAAGGATCTTTATCATATATTCATAACTTTTATGAATAGTAAAATTCAGCTTTTATAGTAATTAAATATTAATTCTATTGGTAAATGTCAATCAATTTTTTAAAGATACTATTCTACTAATTTCAATACCTTTAATTTAAAAGAAGTTAATTTTAAAGTAATGGCAAAAAAGATCGAACCTTCAAATAAATTTTAGAAATAAAAAAAACTTTTCCAAAGTTGCACTATTTTCTTACAAGTGAAAATGACAAAAGAAATTTTTGAAATGTGTTAAGTGTAACTTTTCATTTTAATTATTGGGAAAATATTCATATGTTGTTATGCTTTTAAATTTTATTTTTAAAAAATTGCAATATTTAGCTTTAAAATAGAAAATTTAAAATATGAAAAATTTCACTCTTAAAAAATTATTTAAAAATTTTGCATCTTTAATATTAATAATAATTTTAATACTAATAAATTTATTTGAAGATATTATTCTGCTAACTTGAATACTTTTAATTTTAAAAAACTTAATTTTAAAGTGATTGCAAAAACTGAACTTTGAACTAAATTTTGGAACTAAAATTATTTTGCCGAAATTGCACAATTTTCTTACAAGTGAAAATGAGGGAAAAAAATCCTGAAAAGTATAAAGAGAAAGTTTTCATTTTAATTATTGGGAAAATATTAAAATGTTGTTGCGCTTTTACATTAATACTACAATGTTTCAAATTTTATTTAAAAAAAATTGCAACATTTAACTTTAAAATAGAAAATTTAAAATATGAAAAAATTTCACTCTTAGAAAATTATTATTTAAATATTTTGCATCTTTAATATTAATCATAATTTTAATACTAATCAGTTTATTCGAAGATATTATTCAACTCACTTGAATACTTTTAATTTAAAAAACTTAATTTAAAAGCGATTACTAAAACTGAACTTTCAACTAAATTTTGGAAATAAAATTATTTTGCGGAAGTTACACAATTTTCTTACAAGTGAAAATGAGGGGGGAAAATCCTGAAAAGTATAAAGAGAAAGTTTTCATTTTAATTATTGGGAAAATATTAAAATGTTGTTACGCTTTTACATTAATACAACAATGTTTCAAATTTTATTTTAAAAAATTGTAGCATCTAACTTTAAAATAGAAAATTTAAAATATGAAAAAATTTCACTCTTAAAAATTATTATTTAGATATTTTGCATCTTTAATATTAATCAATAATTTTAATACTAATCAATTTATTTGAAGATATTCAACTAAGTTGAATACTTTTAATTTGAAAACTTAATTTTAAAGTGATTACTAAAACTGAACTTTCAACTAAATTTTGGAAATGAAATTATTTTACCGAAGTTGCACAATTTTCTTACAAGTGAAAATGAGGGAAAAATCCTGAAAAGTATAAAGAGAAAGTTTTCATTTTAATTATTGGGAAAATATTAAAATGTTGTTACGCTTTTACATTAATACTACAATGTTTCAAATTTTATTTTTAAAAAAATTTCGACATTTAACTTTAAAGTAGAAAATTTAAAATATTAAAAAAATTTTACACTTAAAAAAAATCATTATATAAATATTTTACATCTTTCGTTGCAAATAAATAAAATCGAAGCTCTTAATTTTATAAAGAAATTATTAAATCGAGAAACTTATTTTATTAAAATTTTTTTAGCGCGAATTCTCTCAAACGAAGAACAGATGTTTCCACACAAATTAAGCAAACGATATTTTAAGATGAAGAATTGAGTATATAAAACGCTTACCGCCGAAAAGGCACCAAACGATGAAAGATGCTATCGTCCACATTGTTGTTGCTTCAGAGGCAAGGGGCCCGGCAAGGTTTGGTGTGTTTGCTGGCCTTCCTGATAAAAAGTGAAAGCGATTGATCACAAGCAAGAACAAAAAAAGGCTTCAAGCGACCTAAATAAAAACGCTTGTAGTACAACTTTCTTTCAGCCGTGGTCATTCATGTGATACTAATAGATGTCTTCCTCCAGATTTACTCTCGCATCATTATGGACAACGGAAACGGACTGATCCAATTATTGTTTTGATTAAATGCCGGCTCAAGTTTGGATAAAAGGTCCTGATTTTAAATTTTTCGTATAATTTTGTGAAAATATTTTATACAGTTATATACAAATTTGAAATTTAGGGAAGCGATGAGTAAGTAATTTTAATTCAGAACACGTTTTATCGTGAGAACTACCAGGAAATTCCGCTCCGTTTTTCATGCTTTATGTATTTTTTAAACATAGAGGCGGATTATTGTGTAAATCAGCTAGAATGACGAAAGTTTTAAATGTAGCAGCAGTCACGAGCTAAAACTTAGCGAGAATCGATTTATTAAGTCCGAATGTATAATAAGTAGTTTTCATTTTTTAAATTCATCAGTTTTTGTTTGTGTTTCTTATTTTATATCCTTTAAACATAAAAAAAAGCTGTATTATATGTGTATGTTTTTTTAGTAAACCTTAAGAGCGTTTGTTTTACTCTGGAAATAAGAATGTGAAGCAATGTTACTTAAAATAACTGGGGATAAAATAATTTTAGGTGATTTTAACTTTAAGTTCCTTTCTCTAAAGTTTCATTTCATTTTAATTTTTTCTGGTCTGAAACCATTAGAAATCTCATTTACGCTGGATTATTAAATCGTTTGATTTTTATTGATTTTACCTTACAAAAACTAAAAACAAAAATGTATGTTGTTTCATTTCTTGCGGTTTCTCGCTAAAACCATTCGATATTTTCATTCAACTTGAATGGCAACATGATTATTAAAAATATCTATGTAAATGTGATCCTTTTTTTAGTTCTTTCATAAAAGAATAATGATAATAATAATTACGTATTCAGGAAAAATACAAATTTGGCGTTCACCTACAATTTTGTGTACCGACGGCTTATCAAATTTCATCTTACTCTCTTGTTACCTGGTTGAGTAAGGGAAGACAAACATTCTCAATCTAAATTTTTTTTTCGGACTCGCGGCTATAACATCGAAATTCACCCAAATCTTCAAGACGAAATTTTTGACAATTACAGTACTTTCTATACATATACTTCGTATACAAGAAATTCAAAAACTGTTTATTCAATGAATTCAAAATAATTCATGAAATAAATAGAATCTTGTGAAACAATGTTTAATTGAAAAGTTATTTAGCAGTTGTTTTTAACACTAACAGAACAAATTTGAATAATACATTTACTTAACATAAATAAAATGTATGAATTTCTTTAAAAATAAACACAAGGCATATATAATTTCAATGTTTTGTTTTAATTGCAAATTAAGAGAATTTATTAAATCGTGATCTTATAACAATAAAAAGATAATTTATTTTATTTTAATTTTTTCCAAAATGTCACAAATACGTTCATAACTTTAAATTTTCATTACAATTATTACAAAATTCTTAAATAAAGAAAATCATTTTAAACACAGTGGTCTTTCAAAAATACTGATTTAAAAGAAAGATATATTATTTAAGGTTAAAGAAAGCAGTGGAATCAAAACTTTAAAAGGAAATAATAAGTATATTAATTTAATTATTAGAAAGCAAATAATTACATTTAAAATGAAAATATTCAAAGAATATCAGTTGTGCATGTTTAAATGCTATACTACAATATATGTTAGTTATAAATTCAATGAATAAAATGTCTAAACATAAGAAATTTTTGTAATTTTCGAAATCAAAATTTTAAAATATGCAAGAAAATCATATCAACACATAGTTTGCAATCGAAGTAAATAATGATTCAAATTATTATGAGATTTGAAAAATCAGAAAATTATGCAGTATAATAAAAATAAATAGAAACCAATCTATAAAATTTAATATTAGGCCAAAAATACTGTAGAATAAATCAAAATATCAAAAAATGCTATGGATTTTATAACTATTTAATTCTCCTATAATTGAATCGATTGATGTTAAAAGGGGACTTTGCATTCTCTGCCGAAATTACATTTTTATTTTCATTTTTATTTTGATGAAGGTGAGTGCATCTTTGGTGTAAAAACGGAGCTTTTACCATTCACAGCCACGTTGTGATACAGCATCTAAGTCCCCATGTGATGTTAGAAGAAGGCTTCTTCGCAGAGAGCCCTTTTAACATCATTATAGCAGTTCTATGCTGGATATCAGAAGTCCCCTTTTAACATCAGTCGATTCAATTAGCTTTAAATTTTAAATACTCGAAAAGGTTAAAAATTGCAGCTTAAAATAAATTCTTTGCCAGATGATAAACAAGTTAAAGATTCAAACAACAATCCGTATTAAAATGAATATTCTTGTCTAATGTTTTGTTTGATTAAAAACATCGGATAAAATTAAAAATAATAAAACTAATTGTTTTTCTGTTTTAATTCATGTTAGATGATTGAGGATTGCTATCAGAAAGTTATAAATAAAATTATTTTGTTTAAAACATTTTGTTTGAAACAATGACGCTTCTCCTAAGAATTAAAAATTCTTTAACATTTGATAAAAGATTGCATTTCAAACAAGTTGAAAATGATTTAAATTATGCACATTTCTAAGCAAAACTGAAATCTAAGAAGCTAAAATATAAATAAAGATAATTCTTTAAACATTCACAAACAATATAATATAAAAATCTTACATGCAGGTGTATTTCAAAATCAGATGAGAATACGATAAATTATCTTTCGTAGACTACATCTAAAATCGTTCTTTTGGTCGCTTTCGCTGTTTTAAATTCTAAATACTGATTTTGATTTTGCAATTGACGTGCTTGAACAGCTAAAATCAAAAGTGCTTCAGACATTGGTCGAAACGTTTTTAAAATACAAGGTTCAAAATTCAATAGCAAATTTCCTTGGAGCCAACGGACAATAACATTCGAAAGTCATATTGTAAAATGGCATTCACGACAAAAGGATTTATTTTAGAGCCGTTTACTACAAAGCTGTCAGGTATCACATAAGATGCCATTTAATAGTATCTGATGCCATTTTCTTCGCGTAATGTGGAAATATGCATTATAAAAACAATTTCGAGTCAATTTTTTTGGCATTTTTTTTCATTCGAAGCACCTTATTGTCCTTTAAGTATGGAATGGACAACAATAGAACGAAAAAGCTTCCAGCTGTTTGAGAATATCGATACTTCCTGTTCGTAGAACATTACGAATCCATACTTTCCAATTACATTGTGTTGTTCTATTTGCTATTTTGTTGTCGTGGCTATGGTTGAGTAACAGCCCGGAAAAATTTTAAAATAAATTTCTCGACAATTATGAACAGTTATAAAAATCATCACATATGTTTGAACAAGTTATTTAAAATGGACGAAGTTCAGTAATAGGAGTTAAGATGTAAATTACTTTTTAATGTTAGCGATTCATTTAATCTCTTCTTATTGTGTCTAACAACATGTAATTAGGTTTCGAGTTTAAACTTCCATTCTAAGGTGGCTTTTATTTAAATATCTTGTTTACGTTTCCTATTTTTGATTCGGTAATACCATTCTACTATTGAGCGCGTATTGCTGGTAATTTAAAAGGAAATCTATGACTAATAGCTGGAAAAAGTAATTTAAAAACGTTTCATCATTTTAAAACAATTATTCCTCTAAAAATTATTTGATGAAATGACGAATTCAGCTATGCAAAGTATATTTATGATAAAATATGCCTTTTTTCGCATATTTTACACCATAAATTTAAACAAGAAATCAGAAACAAAGAAGCCTCTCTAAAAGCAATATTGTTAAGATTTGACAGAAAGCTACACATATTTCTCACAGATGAGATTCATTTCGAATATTTAGAGCTCGATTAGTATATGCTTGGGAGGTTGGCGAATTTTCAGTTGTGATAAAATGGAAATACCGAGGATTAGTTTGTGAAGGTTAGTGGCACAAGAGCCCTGGCTTGGCTAAACTGCGCCAAACATATGGCTAAAATATGCTAGATCTTGGTTAAAAGAGAAAGCCAAATAAAAAAATTGTTATATCAAATGTATATAAGAACAACAGGATGCTTTTAAAGATAAATATAATAAAAAAATGAAGAAATTTAGGCTAGCAAAAGTTTGAAAAAGCAATAAATTGCAAGTAAAATTATAAAATCCAATGATTCTAAGGTATTGAAAAATATTTTGAAGGGAATGTTCTCCCATCAAGTCTTACAGTGTCAATGACGATGATATAAACAAAAGATGGCGATGATGGAAATATTAAAAAAAACATATGCAAATTCATTGCGCAACTAAAACACGATGAGTTTTCGATGCAAAAATTCGCAGATACTAGGTATCCCCAGAAATGTATACACACTTTAAATAATTATAACATAAACTTTCCCCAACCGTTAAGAATTAATCTTATTAAATCTAATACCAAATCTGGCAAGTTATCTCTTGGAAAAATTCACGTTAGGCAGCAGTATCGTGTTCTTAAGTCTAAATAAATTATGTAGTAACACAAGTTTTGTGATTGAATTTTATTTCAGATCTGAACATATAAACATAATGCTCCAAGATACTCCGATACACAAAAATTTCAGCTTTAGTAAAACATTATGTAATCAAAGGGAATTTAATCGGGATTCCATTGGCACAAAATGAACCGAAAGTGCCGAAACAAGAATAAAAAATAATTCAAATAAATAATAATTCTTTTATGAACTTCAATAAAAGTAGTGGCTATTGAATTTTGCTTTGAAAAAGAGAGCTCATATTGGCGAGAAAAATAATCCTAGGTATTTTCATAATGTCACGAATAACTACAAATGATAAAAGGAATTTAAACTGATAGAAAAAGTACATAAATTTTTCGATATTCTCAAATATAAGACATATCCAAAATTTGCCTAATTTATTTTTTAACAATATTTTGAGAGTGGTCTCTACAAACCATATTAAAATTTAAACCTTTGGAAAAATTAGTATTAAAAGCTAGACGAAATTATTATTTACATGAAAAAATAACAACAACTGAGATTTGTTGATTGAAAAAACTGACATAACAATCGAAATAAGATGCAATAAACAATAAATAAAGTAAAGATGGCCGAAAAAAATGATTTTATACCTCACTTTTTGAAGCAAACTAGTAATTTCATATCCAATATAATCCGGAACGCATTTGAAACTGTACCAACTTCAAGATTACCGAATATCCTTATTTCAAATAAAAAATAACAATTTAAAACACATTTTCACCCTTCCGCGTGCACTGAAATGATTATCTCAGTCTTACTCTCAAGAAGTGAATTCAATAAATGAAAATAAAACCAATATTTATTTACGTGAAAAAAAAACGGAAGTCGGAAAAAGTAAATAAACGGGTCAATTCTACCGAACGACTTTTAGATCTTTTACACTTGAAATCCTTTGATCCCATTTCGGATATTTTCTTCCGCTTTTCTGTGTGTTTTACTCTATTGGATTCAATGCTATTCATTCAAGCGTTTCCTACGGAAGAGGAACGGAGGCGATTTTTTAATGATGTTATCACAGGATGGAGAAAGTTAAAGTAACAAAATAAAAAGACACTGTTTTGGATTAAAATAAGCTTTTGCGAAATATTTAGAAATAAAAATTCTTATATGAATATTATTTCTTTTTAATAAAATACACGAATTTTTTTTTTCTTTTTTCAAGTAAGGAACAAATAGTGCGTACTATGAATCAAATGAGTCATACAGACAAGAAGCCTTCGTGCAACACAAAGCATTGTGTTAAGTGCAATATATTCTACGATCACATCATGATTCGTAGAAAACTTATGCTATCTTAATTAATCATTTTCAAAAAACTAGTTGATCCCGGGCAAATGATCTGCTCTCGGTTATTTGCATACCATGATTTTCCTGACGCTTCTAGAGTCAAACTGGCGATTCAGCACTCCAAGAAAATTTGCTAAGAAAAAAAAGGCGCCAAGTGGTGTAAACATAACAGAAAAGTAGACAAAGTCTAATGTTCACAATAGTAAAGTACGACACCAAAACTATTCATTCATGGTTGAAATAATGCTAAGAATTAAAGGTTAAAATATGCTAAGTTAGTGCTCTTAATTTTCGTTTTAAGTTTTTTGGTGAGTTCGCTTTTGACTTCTGCAACTTCTCTTCGACTTTCTGGGAATGGTGCAACCAGAATTTTCAGTGTTCATAAAGGGTTTTGTTCTACATTTCTTGTATAGTAACTTGTCATATTTCTTTATTCCTGAAAAATAATTGATTCTTTAGCTGAATGCGGATTTCATCCTATATAAGCAACTCACTTGGATTCAAGTTCTTTGATTACGAAGATGGCTGGAGTCATTGAGGCCTTTTGTATAGTAGATATAGCTTAAAAATACGTGTTACATGTTTGGGATCATTGCGCAAATAGCAGGTGTTATTAAGGAGAGTTTATGAATGCCATATTGAACATTTGGTGAATACCTAAATACACATGTTTGGACAAAACAAGCTTATTCCCAATCTTTTTCTGCAATCTTCATACTCTATTTCCATTTGCTTTGGTTAACTTTTGAACTACAATGACTTTCTCTTTCTGATAAATCAGTTGGTTAGGACTCACTTTTCTCACAATTTGAGAAAATGATTTAGTATTTTTTTAATAAATTTTCGGTAAAGTTAAAATTTTATGTTGAAGAATTTAAAATTTGTTGCAAAGTTTTCAATATATTGTTTATAGAGGATATGCAGAGCCTAAGATTTCCCATCCCGGCTTCGGTCATCAAGTATTTCAAGTCATTGTAGTAATTTATAATGTTCTAAACAGATTACATCCGTTTCTTTGACAACTTCATCCACTTTTAGCACTGAAAATCTATCATCACATCGATGGTCTATTCATTCCGCTATTTCTTTAAAAAATTACAACTATTACGCTAAAATTTATCGTCATGTCAGTTTTTAGATTAATCTTGTGCTAAACGCTCTTAATAGCGTGTTTGCACTCAAATTCGAACATTAAAATAGTTTTTACGGTTTCATAATAAAGTTCGATTGACCGTACGAAGACTTTTTTGGTACTCAATTTCTTGATTGTACCTTACCTTTTTAAACAGATGCTGTAAAATATAAAAAACACAACATAAGCAATAAACTAAATTATGCTTTGTATAGTTAATTTCTTCTTTCTTCAAATATTTAAAAAGAATAAATAACTTTTAAAATTGCAGATATTATTAAAAATTGGCGCTATCATTCCCACACTTTTTTGCAGACTATAGGTCTCAGCTATGATTTAAAATAAAATGATAAACTTAACATTTGGAAATACCCGCTTATAGACATTAAATTATTTTTAACACAACAAATGTGATGTTTAGTCTACTCAAAAATCAAAATAGTATCTTCTAGAAAAAGAAACCCTAGAAGCGAGAATGGATGCTTCAGACAGGGCCAAATGGCGTAAAGAATTCATAACCAGCGGGAGTGGCCTCCCCTAAACTTTCTCATATACTTTTCAAACATTTGTCATTTCCCTTCCCCTGCGTTGATAAAAAGTTCGAACCAACTGTAACCCAGAATGCAATGACTATCAGAAGGTTTTTCATTGTTGATTATAGTGATAGTAAAATATTGAGGTGAAGAATCATATTCAAAAAGATACGTATGTATTAAAACTTCGCAATATTTATTGTTTTTATCAAACTCGAGCAATGCAAGTTCCGCGTGCGGAGAAGAAAACAGAATAGCTTGCGCATGCGCAGAGATTGCTTCCAATACGCAAGCAAAACGAGACGCCCTAAATGTTTGCTTCCTTACAAAATCTCGCCGCCAGAATTGGTTTTTGGCAACTGCCAAGTTTTCGGAGTGTCCTTTGCACAGGCATTTACGCATGCGTATGGAGTTGAACAAGTATGCTATTATACAGATCGACAGACAGTCAGCCCGTCGACGGATTTGGCCCAAAATTTTATACGGACCTACATTCATGACGGTAAAACTGTGTACCAAATTTTATACATCTAGCTATTCAAGTCTTTGAGTTATAGCGTTCACATGACCGCGGACAGACAGACAGACTTCCCGTAGACTGATTTTGTCCAAAATTTGATAGAAACCTACAAATTATTTTTAAAGACCACATACCAAATTTCACCCCCGTAGCTCTAATAGTTTTCGAGTTATCATGTTCACAGACAGACAGACATAATTCCAAAATTGTGTTTTTCGGACTCAGGGAGGTCTAAAACGTGGAGATTCGTCAAAATCTCGAGTTCGAATTTTTTGACGATTACAATACTTTCTCTTTCTATACTTCGTATACGAGAAAGTAAAAACGAAATGCAACCTTCAGAAGTTGTGATACTTGAATGATCTTCGTATTTGTTGCCACGACAATGCAATCGAAATTCCAAAAATAATGGACAAATTAATCAATCTTTATGATTTATTTTCCTTTTCTATTAACTAGGGAAAATTGTCCCAGAAATTATCCCTATTCGTGTCACTTCATTAAATAATGAAACTGTTCATATGCTCGTAAAGAACATTACAAATCTGTTTATAGAATTGTGAACCAGAATAAATTACTGATATCACTATAGAAAAGAATACTATACAGTAAGATTTCCACGACTAAAATGAAAAAAGCAGGTGCTTTTATCTAATTGGAAGCAATTATTTTTTTTGTTGGGATCAAGAGGCACAAACAAACTTAATTATTGGAACACGATTTCTTCTGTAATTATGTAGGTGTGATAAATCAATTATGCTTTTGAATCTTTTTTCTTTCAGATAATATATAATGGTTGATCCGACTATTAAAGGTTAAGACAAATAATAATTGAAAGAATGGGGACTGGAATGCGTATGGAAGCCGCCCCCCTTTTTGGTATTGTCCATTTCAATACTGGAAAATACGTTGCAAAGACAAATGAAATTTAGTACAGTAGAGCCTCGGGAATCCGAAGCGGCATGTCTTAGCAAGCAGGTTACATTTTTAAAAAGAGAACGTTAACAATACGCAGAGAGCTTAAATGCTTAGAAGGGGACTCTCCGAAACAGACTCGTGAGTTTGGAAGTTAAAATGGAAGTGCGGTTCTTAAGATTGAAGCAGAAATGAAGAAATAAAAAATGTAGTGACGTTAAAAAGAATTAATTTAAAGAAGATTAAAAACTTAAATCATTTACATGTATGTGCACACGATACTCAGAAACGCAGCGAACTAGATAAATGAAACTTAGTATGCAGTCTTGGTACCATAATTGTAGATTTGTGACAAATTATGGACTAAATTAATTAAATTAATTATTAGTTAATCAATGAAAAGAGGTGTAATATGAATACAGGATTGTCTTCACGATACTATGAAACTAAATAGAAAACGCGCCTTATTGTCTTAAGTGTTGTTCTTTTAAAAAATCCGAGACAAGCACTTTTGGATGATTTTACTACGTAAAGGGCTGACAGGCAACGAGTAAGATGAGCGCTTTTCCTGAGCTTCTTTGTTAGGTCGTGACTTGCGTCTAATCAAGCGTATATTTTAAAAATGAAAATAAAATGTTTCGTTTAGTTCTATTAACGTCCCGCTTTGAAACAACACGAGGGCTCTTTTGGGACGGACCTCGTAATTTTTAACCGCGGTCGGATGACGAGGGCGACACCTGAGCTGGCATCCCTCTCCAAATTTCCGCACCACACCAGCGGCTAAAAAATTGTTTTTATATGCTGCTAAATAAAATGTAAACATCTCTCCCTCCATTTTTCACTTCACACCTATTTTGGTGAAATTAACTCCACCTGGCTCATGCGTAACTCTGTCTGGGCAAAACTCGGAGGATTTCCGTATCTGAGAATGATCAGCATACGAGAAAGTCGAGAAGAGAACATTTTCGCTGATTTATTTATCACTGCATTTGTTTGTAAGAATTCCACCAAATCTTGTTTCTCTTCCCAATTTTCAATCAAAATGTAAGCATTTATTTCTATAAAGTGTGCAATAGATTTAACTACCTTCTCGAGTCTCACAATAACGGCAAAGAATCCCTAATAACTAACGACTTAAATGGGTTGTTACGGCTATAATTTTATCGCTTAGCTATGCTATAGAGATGCTGATAATGAAGTGATTAATTTTTGGATAGAAATCATTTCATATCGGTTGATGTTTGCATGTTACACGTACAGTCCGCCATGTAAATTTAATTTTGGAACCAGTTGCGCTTTCTTACAGTGGGAAAAAGTGCACATCATAATTTAGTTTAAGTAATTTACCATTCCGTGATGAGCTGTTTTGGGATGGATCTCGCAATTTCGATCGTTGACCATATAACGAAGACGAAACCTGCTCTGGTACCCCAATTTCTGAACTTCCACACCCTACCAGAATTAGACATTTGAACCAGACAGATTCAACATGCATCGGGTCCGAGGAAACGACAGATTTTGAATAGAATATCGTGTTTGGAACCAGCAGCGTTCCATTCAGAAGTCAACCAGCAGGCTCACAGCACAGCGTAAGACAATACGCAGTTATATATTAGTTGACATGCTCGGTGACGTTTACCACATGATTGTGATATCACGTGAATTTCTCTAATATTTTAAGAAATAACTTTCATGAAAATTCATTTGAGAGGTGGAAGTGAAAATCTAATATTGCAAAAACGAATGTAATTAATAACAATTCGATTTAGATGTAATAAAGTATTGCTTTTCCCATTTACCGTCTATTTTTTACACAAATATATTTCGTAATTATCGTTTGACTATTATGTGAATAGTAAATATGGTATTCTTACTATAAAAAGTGAATTTCTTACTATATTAAATTTAATATTTATGCCAAACGACAAGATCGAATAATTTTGGAACTTCTAAACGCTGATTTTTGTCTTACACATGTCACTTCCTTTTGCACTAGTCTGACAGCTTTCGTGAACTTTTTTCGTCGATAAGAAGAAATTTAGCATTGATTCCAGGTGAACGATTTGAGTTTTGAAAGATCTGCTTTATTTTTTATACAATTTTGATTTTGAAGGATTTATCTTCTTTTTCGAACAATTATGATTCTGAAGGATGATTTGTGTTCTTTTCCGATTTTAATTCAGAGAGATTTGTGTGGGATAAAGACAATTGAAGAAAGGCTGATCTTCCTCCAACTTTCCTAATCCGTTAATTTTCTTCTGAATCAACGGAATTTTCGTGTTATGTGTTATTAAACGTATAAAGGTATCGAATTTTTTTTCTCAATTATATTTGGATCAGACCCTTTTGTTTTGTCACCTGTGCGAGATTTGTGCATTTTATATGTTGTGTGATATTTTGTGTATTTGCGTGCTTTTCTATGATTTTTAAATGCTGCATTCTTTTTTCACTTTTCTCCACCTTGTACAGCTTTTACTCCATTTCTCGTTTTTATCCATTCTTTCTGTGTATATGTGACCAGTTATTTTGTAACTATACCTTTAAAAAAATTAATATGTTTCGGTATCTATTCCCCTTGTTTATCCACTTCATTACTTAATACCATTCAGTGTTCGTATGGATGTGACCAATTTTTTGTATATTTGTTTCTTTTTTTCCCTCCCCCTTTTCTGTTTGGAATTTGCATTTGTATAATTTAATTCGAAGCTGCCTTCAACCCTTTTTTGAGTATTTTACTTACTTCTGTAAGCCTTGTGTTGTACTTGTTGGTGCACAAGGAGTTTTTCCCCCAAAAAGATTGCAAAAAAACGTATAAAAATAAGTGGAAAAACAAACGGGGACGATTCTATGCAAATTATGTTTTGGGAAGTGATAAACTCTCGGTAATTAATGAAGCTTATTATTTGAAACAAAGCGAAGAAGACTTCCTCATCTACAGTACACTGAATCAAACTGATTCCCTACTGAACTACGACACTGAAATCAATCTGCGCCAAAAATCCGCAGAAGTCATTAGAAAAGATGAGCATATGATTTAGGATACAGAAACGTGGGCTGATATATACGTGACTTGGATGAACGGGTGGAAAGGTTGTTCGAGAACGTTTCACTAGATTACTCATGATCGTTTTGACGGAGAAAAAGTCACTTCCTTGCCTGGTGGTCGTTTTTGTGGCATTTTCCCCCTTCCCCTTTTATATATGCTTCGCCCCCAGCGAAATTCTCACTCATTCTATTGCCGATAAACAAAGTCTTGGTCACGAATGTTAACTGTAACTGTAATTTGAGTTCCGCTTGAGCTTGTTGCTGTGAAGAGGAAGCCTGTTTATCAATAATTAATGCAGAGCCCCGGGAGAGTTTTCCCTACAGTTGCAGTTTTGTTACAGAAACTTGGGTTAATTTATCTGTGATGAAACACAAATAAAAAATAATCTTACTTGTCAGCTTAAATGGCAATCAATTATTATTATTAATTGTTAGTACTTTCTAATAATTTATGAGTTTCACAAGTAACTGGAATTAGGCATCATTTTTTTTATTAAATGGTTCCAGAAAACATATTGGATCACCAGTGGATCAAATTTATTATTCACCAAATTATCATATTCATTGATATTACCTTAATTTGATTTGTCACAGGGCGAAGTTTTGGAGTGAAAAATATATGCATCATACAGTTAATCGGGAGATGTGCATTAGAGAACTAAAAATTGAATAGAGAGCTGCTGTGTTACCACCGCAAGCACCATAACTAAGCACCATCGCAAGAACTGGATAAAGGAATTGGACCATGAGATATATTTTACAAATGGTCAATCACATGTGAAAAAATATCATGAAAATCTAGTTGCAACATTCGCAATCAGCAGCATTTGTCGAACGATTTTCTAATTAAGTAAAAGATACAAAAAATGCATTTTTAACTAATAAATTATTCATAATACAATGCTCCACTTTCACATCAGTGCAGCATGTTAACATTTTTACTTTCTCGTATACGAAGAGAAAGTATTGTAATCGTCCAAAAATTCGAACTCGAGATTTTGACGAATTTCCACATTTTAGACCTCCCTGAGTCCGAAAAATACAATTTTGGAATTATGTCTGTCTGCGTGTCTGTCAACACGTTAACTCAAAATCTATTAGAGCTACGGGGATGAAATTTGGTATGCGGTCTTTACACATAATTTTTAGGTTTCTATCAAATTTTGGACAAAATCCGTCAACGGGAAGTCTGTCTATCTGTATGTCCGCCGTCATATGAACGCTATAACTCAAAAAATGTATAGCTAGATGGATAAAATTTGGTACACAGTTTTATCGTCATGAATGTAGGTCCGAATAAAATGTTGGGCCAAATCCTTCAAAAAGAGGCGTTCAAATTGCATATTCAATTTCTTTTAATCCGATTCTCATGCGCATGCGTATTGGTAGCAATCTGTTATTGTAGTAAATTTTATTTACAACAATAAATAATGTTTTCAAACATGAATTGTAACAATTTTTTATTGTTGTAAATAAAATTCAAACCGATCTCATTATTTCAGCAAATCTTTTATTTACACGTTTTTGCAATTGTTACAGTTGTGGTAGCATAAATTGTTTTCTTGGGAATTCAATTCCAAAGCAGAATTTTCGCTTTAGTATTCATTGCATTGCCTATTTTATCGCACCTGCTTCAAAGTAATATTTTTTTGAAACGTGGCAACAGATATTTGATTTCAGGTTTGTTTGTTTGTTTCACTTTCTTTTATACGAAGTATACAAAGAGAAAGTATTGTAATCGTCAAAAAAATTCGAACTCGAGATTTTGACGAATCTCCACTTAGAAAGTATACGAGAAAGTTTAGGGGAGACCACTCCCGCTGGAAGCTTCTGCGTGTTAATTATATGTGCCACAGAGTTAATGTAATATTGCAATAACGTTACTCCTATTCATCCTAACTTCCAATTTTACTAACAACTTTATTGACAAGCGCGCGTTCGAACAGATATATTGCTTACAGTGATGTTTCGTTTTCATCGTACATAGTTGTTTCCTCTTCTCCCTCTTTTTTAGTGATTTCCTCCATTACTTCATTTTATTACAATACTAGCCGGCATTGGCAATGATTTTATATACAGAAACACTCTGTTTCAATCAGATACAGAGGCTGTTCAAGCATTTTTTGAACGTTTTTAATGGAATATGTAAGCAATCGCTTGTGGCTAAAAATAGTTTTCAATGTTTTTTTTATTATGCTTTAAATTACCGTTTGATATTACAAAGTTTTTTAAACTATAAAATCGTGTTATAAATAAAAATTGGAAATAATGACATGTTTTTTTCGGAGAGAAATATTCCTATTTTGTTATTTAAGAGAGCTGTTTAATTCATGGAAACAGCATGTCTAATGGCATAACAAGTAATAATTAGTAATAATAAGGGAAACATACGTAAAAATCTGCAATCTACTGAAAAAAAGTGCCAAAAGTGCATCTAAAAATGAAGCGAACTTACTTTCTAAGGTAAGGTCTTTAATTTTAAAATAAAAATATATCAAATAAATATGTTTCAAAGCCATTAAATTGCTCGTTTTCAACGATAAATAACCCAATAAATAGTGTATTGAATTTAAAGAAAGCGAAAAAATACAGTTTTCATTGTTTTCCTCTTAGACATATGATTAGATACAGAGAGAGTTCGATGTAGAATTCCACATGAGAAGCATTTGTTAGCTAAAAAAATGGGAAACTGTTGAAATGTCATATGAAACTTGTATATACAGTAAAACCTGTTTGAAGCGGAATCCTGTATTCAGCGGAAAAAAATTTGGTTCCGTCGAAAATTATAGTAATATCCATAGTACATCCTCCCTACAAAACGGAAATAATAAATAGTCTTTGTCGTTTAGCTTTTTTGCCATTTAATTTTAAATGCTGACCAGGATCAGATGATTTTTTTAGTCATGGCAATGCATAAGCAGAATGCTTTGGATATTGATACTAAAATTAAAATAATTGAAGCAAACGAGAAAGATAATTTGAGCATGAAGTAAATTGAAAAATTTTAAGTAGGAAAACTCAATTTTGCGAAATATTTAAGAAGAAGGATGAAATTACTGAACTGTGGTTACATGGAAATGGCTTAATTAAGAGAAAAATGCCGAAGACAGGCAATGAACAGATTAATGAAATTGTTTGGGATTGGTTTGTAGATGCAAGGTCTTGAAATCTACCGATATCTGGACCTATAATGATATGCCTCAGCTAAAGATATTGCAGAAAAATTAGGGAAAAAAAGGGGTTTTATGCATCAAAGGGATGGATTGAAAGTTTCAGAAAAAGGCAAGAGATATCTTTTAAAGCAGTCAGTAGTGAAGCTGGGACCCTAAGAGGAGACTGTAAATAGGTTTATTAAAAGAATTGAAAAACTCATTAGTGGTAATACTGAGAATGTCGACGAAAGTGAGATATTTTTTGAAATTTTGTATAAATTATCTAAAAAAGATAGGTACAGAAAACAATGCAGGTTTATTTTATAATGTAGATCTAGCAAATAAGATTATTTTCCTTAAACTTGTAGCTTTTGAGTAAGGATGATCAATTTTTTTGAGTAAGTAATGACTATGACATTTATTTCTATTTAGTGTTCAAAAGCAATATTATTAAAATAAAATACATATAAACATCTAGCTTTTATATGTTTCCATAATTTGTATTGTTGTATAATTTTAAAATTTAACTAGATCTTAAAATCTGATACTAATTATAACGTAATTATCATAATATTTATATTTTCATGGTATTTTGTTAATATTAGATTATATTTTTTATTACAATTGATTTAATTTAAATAATGAATAGATACATTTGAAATACTCATATACTAATGAGACCTGTATGGAACGGAAAATTTTTCTAGTCCCTTTTGATTTCGTTTAGTACAGGTTTTACTGTATATCCTAAAAGCGATTGCGATGAAAAAAAATTCTTCTCCTTTACCGTAAAAAATATATTTATTACTGTAAAGAAGAAAAGAGAAGAAGAGGATTTGAACATTTGGTTCAAAGAATCTAAAGAAAACTTTTAGTAAGTGATTTTTGTGGTTTCTGCCAGTTTTGAATATAATAGAAAATTAAAGATTAGGACGTATAAAGAAACGTAAAAATCAATTCCTTATACTGTCAAAATATTTTAGAGGCAATTTTTAAAGAAGAAATACAATCTCTTCATCTACACATCCATGAAGCAGCAAAGCTCCATCAAGATAAAGTAAGAAGCCATGCATCTAAACCCACTATTAAATTCTTGTTACAAATAAAACAAAAAAACCGGTATCAATCTAATACATTTACTCACATTCCTGCTAAATGTGCTGCAGATGTGTCATACAAAGACTCTTGCGCATTTATACAGCTGAAAAGAGTATTTAACAATAGCAGATCGGAAACTATCAATGGATTATGGAAAGCTGCGGGAGGAGAGTGACAAAAACTATTTATAGTAATTTTACAAATGGCATTCTTTCCATGGAAATTAAAATGTGGCATGATAGTAAAAGAACAAGAACAATCAGACAGAACATTAAAAAATTAAGAATCTGTTGCAAATTCCTGATATGCAATACGTCAAAATCGTACAAAAAATGCGTCAACTGCTTCCGTATTCACTTTGGTAATCGAACCAAAGGATAACGGTCAAA
>BGPR01003916.1:111458-124392 GCA_013235015.1 Araneus ventricosus
TCATATTGATCCTGAATGATCCGTATTAAAATGCTTCATATTGATCCTGAATATGAGTTAAATGTCCCGGATTGTCCAGAAATTTGACTATAATCAAACAGTCCAGATTATAAAATATTAATTAGCTCCAATTTTAAAATAAAGTTAATTAAAACAGTTAATATTAAATTGATTCTAAATAAAAGCTCAGTGAATTCTCCTTTCCAACTATTGTTTTGCATATAAAGTTACCGGACGACTCGGATTAGCCAGTCCAGTCTCAATTTTCAACTCTTTGTCACTGCTAGAGAGATAATCAAGGATTCAAAAAGTATCTCTATTTGAATTAAATATCCTAGATTGTCCCATTTTATCCGTAATAATAAATTGATAATATTGAAAAAAAGGATTAAATGGATGTAACTTTTTTAAGAAAATTAGATTTTGAAGAATGCTCCTTCCCAATTTTTACTGTACGTATAGAAAAGGGTCTTCTTGATATGAAGAGTTCAGAGTTAAAGTGAGCCATGAGATGCATTTCTGAAAAAACGATCTCAAAGCCGATTATCTGCATTTAAAATAACAGTGCACTTCTAATTGTTCTTGCTGTCAGGTGTGTACAAATTGAATCAGTATTACACGAAAAATGAAACATTTCGACAGTACCATGGCAATGTTAGTGTAAAATGGACTTGGTTCACTTTAACTCTGAACTATCCATAAAACTAAGGTTGTTTGGCAGATGCGCAGATTAGAACCGGAGACCTTTGAAGCCGGGGTCGCGTATCTTAACCACTAGACAAGAGGAATTCCCTCTGTCCGGAGGTGGATACTGACTTATTTACATCAGAATAGGATGACGCAGCAGTACAGGAGCAACCCCAGCTTGTTTGATGTTATTTGAATATCAAGGAAGGATAATTGCATTTGCGTGTGCTGCGTGCATATCCGCAGATTGCTGCCTCGATTGTTTGTGTGCAGGCACGTGCAAGCTTTGTGCTATGAAATGCGTCATAGACTTTGAATTGGGAGAGCTGCGTTGCTGTAGGAGTTGTAGTGGTGCAATTTGGTGAACGTAGCAGAGGAAGGAATTGATCTGATTTTTGGTGCGGCCACTTATTAATGGGACTGAAAGTTGTTGCTGCGTGTTCTTTGTCCGCGAGTCACGACTTTGGCAGTGCGTAGATTAGACCCGGAGATCTTTGAATCCGGAGTCGCGTATCTTAACCACTAGAGAAGAGGAATTCCCTCTGTCCGGAGGTAGATGCTGACTTACATACATCAGAATAGGATGGCGCAGTACGGTGCACTACAGTTGCCATACGTCCCGTATATACGGGACTGTCACCGTATTTCACTACTCAGTCCCGTATAACTAATTTGTTCCGTTTTTTCCCTAAACTCTACGTGAGACACTGGGCGAAAGATAAGAGGTTGTCAGTGGAGACAGTTGAAGCAATTTTGATTTGTCATTCTAATTTAAAAATTACTTGCGCCAGGTTTATAATTATGTGAAAGAAGAAAAATGATATAATTAAGGAAGTAAAATCCACTTTAAAATATGACTGTCTAAAAAGGATTAGGCTTACATCTTTTTTATTATTCTGAGTGTTCACTATATTGGATTGCTTCAACTTTATTTATTTTTTATCAGAGTAAAACAAACCATTACCTACCCACTTTTTTCATTTTCATGTCTTTTTTCATGTTTTATTTATTTAGGACTTAAACATCCCGTATCGATTCTTGGCAATTATGGCATCCCTACATATAACCAATATAGATGAATTAGCCTGTAGGAAAAATTATGCCAAAATATTTCATTTGTAACTTTTTAACTCTTAAAATTTTAATAACTTACAATTTGACTGTCTCCGATTTATTTATGCATTTATTGGATTTGGCAAAAGCCCCTTCACTCTTATAGCATCCCGAATTGGCATCCAAGTTTTAGACGTCTCGTATTGAATTTAAGAAAATCTGGTCACATTAGGTTAAACAACCCGATTTTGTTTCTAATTTCATTTTCTTGTTCTAGTAAATTTTTGTTGACATAAATCTTTGGAAGCTTCTAATCAGTCCCTTCCCGCTCATTAAAAAGGACGGTAAAATTACAACATTAAACAAAGTAGTAAAAACATGTAATTAAGAGTGAAAAATCTGGTTCACAAAGAAGCGGTAGAATTAGAAAATTCTTATTATGTTTTGCATCAAATGAACTCGCGTGCAGGATAAAATAATAACAAAGAAAAATTACTTAAACTTTATAGCTTTAAACAGTTTTACATGTTGAAAATGTTTCACAACTTCGGACACTTAACGATTCTTATGTTCCTCATTTTCACCATTCAAATGCAGATTTTAAGAAAACTTTCTGACATTTTAAAAGCAGTCGTTAAAAGAGGACGAAGAATGGCAACACGAAGTTAACAGATTAATAGCTTCTACAGAGATGGAGAAAGAGTACTTTTCCCCCGTCTTTTAAACAAAAGTTCTTTCTGTGAATAGACTTCTGTTTTTATTAAAACAACTTCTTCAATATGTCAGAACTTTATGTAACTGTTAAAATTCTTTCAGCATTTGACTGCTGTAGATAGGAGTGGGCAGCTTATTTAGCATTTTCTAAAGTACTTGTACGATCTTTGAAAAATCTTTAAGAGGCCATTAAAAAGTAATGAATTTCAGTTTAGTTAAATGCTATCATAACTTGCGCGAATGTTGTTTTAATGATAATGGGTGATTCTGTCATTAAGATAGAGAACTAGTTGGATGATTTTCAGTTCCTATTTAAATTAAAAACATTTCCGTTGAAATTTCAAAAAAACTATCAGAATTTTAGACGTTGAAACATATGTATAATAACAAAAAATACATATGCCCAGAGTCGGACCGAGGGGGTTTCGGACGGCGCGAGCGCACAAGGCCCCGCACCGCTGACAGATTTTGCAAAACGAAAATGAATAGCAGTGATTCATTTAACGAAATCAAAATTTATCGTCAAATTTTGCCTTACAGAATACAATTTTACAAATATTATAATTTTTATTTAAAAACAATTTATTTGAATTGTATCCAAATTTTGCTTCTATTCTGAAATTACTAGAAAATCGCCCGTCATGGTATGACGGGTGCAAATTGCCTCTTCATTCGAGAAATTTCCCGTCAAATCTGGTGTGTTTAAATAGATATATATGCGAGAGAAATGTTTAACATTGATTGAAAACAAATAAAACAAATATATGTTTTATGACAGGAAATATTTTTTATTTACATATTATTTGCGTATTTCTTTATTCAAAAAACCTCTTGGTAAACAACATTCGGTGTAAAGTATTTTTCGTTGTTTAATAATTTCCCTTGTGCTTCAGATGTCTTTCAAAACAAAGCACTTCTCTGCTTATCAAACGTTTCCAAAAGTATTATCAAATTATATCATCATGATTGCAATAAATAATCAGATGCATTGTAGCGCCCGAACAATATCACGCGCATGATATACCACTGACGTGATTTACTACTTTCTATTAAAAAACGGAAATTTATTTGAAATATATGATTAATATAATTTAAAATTGCTCGGGAACTATTGATCATAGCGAGATAAATTTTATACCAATCGGTAGAAAATTTTATTTCACTATTTTAGAGCTATTAAATTTGAAATTAGAGCGACAATTACTCTTTTAAATTTAAAATTACTGAAATTTAGGTTCTCTAACAATGAAATAATGATGTTAAACGTCTCGTAGTGCTATGGCGCTTGTTTTATTGTTGGTGACGTCAGAGCGTTACCGAGAGACAAATCTGGGCTATTATGCAGATGAACCGTTGCTGCTTTTAATACTTTTCGATAGTTCACAAGATGAACTATTTTTGTAAGTACTTTAATTAATGCATTATTAAACTATTTTTTAGATTTAGCACTAGTTAAAAAATGTGTTATCTCGTGACTCCGCCCTTTTAATAACTTATTGAAATAAGTATATTATCCCTGAAATGTACATCGGAAGACTGGATCAAACAGCAGTCAGAGGTATGAAAAAGTGATCTAAGTCAATAAATTTGTCTTTTCATATCTCTGTAAGTTTTGCATTGTGTGTAACTTTGTATATGGATAGATGAATATAAGGGAGACATTTTACTAATTGACATTTTTGCGCTACATTTTATTTTCAACCTCCACAGATGCCAAAGTGTTTTGATACAAATTCCTACCTTATTTTATGAAACTTTGTAATTGAAATTATATGTCTAGGATCAATATTAAAGGAAATAAACGCTTGTTCCACTTTTTTGGGACACCCTGTATATTATAATATAATAATATATATATTATTATAATAATTGTTTTGTTCATCATAACCGATGCTCAACAAGAGACGAAAAACATTGTATATAGCTAAGTCTTCAAATAAATTTTTAATAACAGGATAAAATTAACTAAAATGTATAAAGAATGATTCTGAAGCTAACTCGGGCAAAACCAGGCAATAAAAGTTAGTATGTCATAATTACTTATTTCAGTATCGGAATTTTTGGTTTCAACATTGCATGAAAACTTTTTAAAAGTTTAGAATATGATTTATTTTGGGTATTAGTAACAATGAATAAAATAAAAAATATATTTAAAACAAAATATATAATTGAATATAAAATAATATCAAAATACTCTCCTGATTTAACTGACAACGTATCACAGAACTCGCATCCCAATCCTTTCATGCAATTTGGCGGGATACGCCACAGAGAGTTGCTTGAAAATAACAGTTTGCTTCTTTGCAAATATATTCGGACTTATTCATAAATGTTGCATATAAACAAATATTAAAAACAAACTATTGTTTTGTGGAGAAAAAATATAAAAGCCCATAGTTTGAGGGTTTATATTGAAATTATATCTACAAGAAAGTGTTGTTACAAAAACTTCTTGAACTTAAATCACTCCTTTTAAGCAAAAATTCTATCACTCATTTATCTGTTTTTAGAATATTTTAACTGCTATTCTGTAATTACAGAATAGCAGTTACACAATTGTTACCCTTCCTTTGGGGATTGTTTCATCAAAAAATTAGAGCTACATATTTCTAAACAGCCATGTCATATTTCATCAGTGTCACGAACATTCAACAGTTCAATTGAAGTGCACGTGTCTGCTTTAATCTCTTAGTCGGAAGATTAGTTTAGAGAAAAATAGAACAGTTTTGAACAGAAAAAAACATCCTCAGTTGGAGTTATTTTAGCTGTGTCTGCAGCAAACTGTTGCCATAACAATTTTTCAAATCTACAATCAATCTTTCTCAGCAAAAATACTAATTCACAATTATTTGTTTCAGAAATATTTTAACTATTATTCCGTAAATATTTTTACCTTTCCATTTGGTATGCTGCACAAAGAAAAATTACAACTACATATTTTTAAACAGCCATGTCATCTGTCATCAGTATCACCAGCACTCACCTCCAGGATTCAGATGCACGTGTCTTTTTAAACTTCTTAGTAGGAAGTTTCATTTCACTTCAGTCAAACCTTATGACTCTACAAAGATTTATTATCATGATACGTCACTTTTCATTGACAGTCTCGCTGCATCTCCTCGATTGTAAACAACATATTTTGAATTCAAAGCTCATCCGAGTTGGAAAGTTTGCACCAAAAAATCCGCGACATGTGATGTGTCACAGGTCACAAGTCTTCCACATAGCTGAAAAAATTATCGTATTCAAAATCCAAAACGGTGCATTGTTATTCAGCCAATGTACTTCATTAATGTAGTTCTTTCTCCGATTAAAGCTTGGGAACATCACAATGGATGCTGAATTCGGTAATTACTTCGATTTAATTAATGCGCAGCAAAACGAAGTTATCATTTCTAACTGTCATAATTGGTTAGGATCAACACATTGTAAGACGACACAATGTTGCAAAAACTTCATGAAAGAGATGCATTAGAATATAATATGAAGTTAGGCTTCTTGATTAACAGCGACCACAATGCCCAGTGTCAAGTTCTTACCAAAGATGGAGGAAGTTTCCCCAAGAAGTTCCGCGAGGCGGTATGTACACACTATAATTTAAAACCGGTGACTTTTTAAAGGTAATTATGATCACCATAATTGGTCCTAATTGCTAGGTGTGGCGTGACGTAAAATTAATTGTGATTATTAACGACATTGTTCCGAATCCTTTACTCAAATAGTTGAAGTTCAGATTCTTATGTGTTGTTAACAAGAATGATAGCACTTATTAAAACTTTAACATATTTAAATATTTAGTAAAACTACTTTTGAAGTATTAAATATTATTGTAAGTAGTAATAATGATGATAAAAGTAACGTAAAGAGAAGTAAAATCTTAGTTTGTATCGACTACCAGACCTTGATAAAGGATTTACGATATAAAAAAATGGATTATAGGTTAGATATTACTACTAGTTTAGATAGAAATTCCTGAATTAAATATAAAGATAGATTGATACAAAATTTAGAATTGTATTATAATATTCTTCAGATATTTGTTCACGGGAAAGAAGAACAATCCTTTTGCTTTCTGCTACGAGCTATTAAGAAGGGTTGTCAAATTCGATCAGGATTTGATGAATCTCTCGTTTTAGACCTGTAATAAAATCTTTTCAAATTATGTCTTTTCTTCTCTGTTTATAAACGCAGCCAACTCAAGAAACTACAACACAGGTAGGATAATTTGGTAAGGAATATAGGTTACACCAATTGGATCACAGCACTAAGTACAAGCAAAATCATCAGCATAACCGGTTTGTCAAATCACCTATTACATATAAATACAGTGATAATAAGGTAAACGAACTATGGACAAAGAATTGGACTATGGTTCTGCAGATTCTTTCTCTCATACCCTCAATAATTTTGGATGTAAAATAAAGGTTAACACCTGTCAGTGCAACATATTCATTGTGCAAAAAAGGCAACAAGCTGGTCAACGAAATTTGGGCACACTTGTCTTGATTCCAATTGTAGTACACCGTTTTATCTTACATTAAAAAGGTATGGTCATTTTTTATCTTGTCTTGACAAGATGTAGATAGATTTTTTTATCTTGTCTTGAAACACCAAAAAATTGTAGATACAATTTTATCTGTCATGACACCAAAATTGTAGATATGTTTTATCATTTGTCATTTTTAAAATTGTAGATACGTTTCAAATTGTGGTCAACCATTTCAATGAATGCCCAAAATACATGCAGTTATCCTTCTTCCGAAGATAAACACAAACAATCCCAAATTATGTAAATACACGACAGGGGTTCAATCTTTATTCCTCGCGTACCCCTTGATTAATCTTTATATTTTCATCACCCTCATATCACTCCCCCCCCTTACCAACCATCAATCTCTATACAGAAGATTTTATCAATATTAAGGTTTATGTAGCTTAAGAGTCCCAAATGACTCAGAATTATTAACATTTACTGGGCTTATTTTTTTTTTTTTTATTTTACAGATTATTGCATTTTTTACAATAATGTTAGTTCAACATAGTAGTGGTAAAGAATAATTTCGCGTGCTTATAAGGATGGCTAAACTTACACTCTGTAACAATCTAACTTTTCAAGTGGTTGTAGTTATTAAATAAGTATTAACTTAGAGCAAATCACTGTAATTTTTTAATTCCTTATTTTTTTTTCTTATTTTTTTTAATTCATATATTTCGCGTACCCCAAGGTACGCGTATATCAGGATTAGGGCACTCTAGTATACAGAATACTGAGGGAGAAGGTCTGGCTGGTTTTATTTATTTGCCGTTTGTTAGTTTATAATACCTCAACCTTTTAAATATTAAAATCTATTTAGTATATTTTTTTTTAATGAAGCACTTTACTTACTTTTATTCTATTAAGCGGTCGTCGATGAATTGCCGAGAATAGGGAATATGTAACTCAGCATATATTTATAGGAGAGTGTATAGCAGGAGAGGCAGATGGCAGAAACATCAAAATCTCAGGAAGGCTGGGGTTGTTGATCACACTAGAGAAATTCAGCTAGGATGACCCACCGCTAACTTCTATGGTTAGTTGCTATATATATATAAAAAAAAAAACACTGCTGCACTAGGACAGGCGGCTGAAGAGGAATTTGGGAGGAGTCTAATCCTTAAGTTAAGGAAGAGGCATCTGTTCGCCCTCAATCTTCTTCAATAATAAATAGTTTTCTCAGTAATTGAATCCAGGATTTTAGTCAGAAGGAGGGATGAGGTCAATTTGTATTGTCAACGTGTAAAACTTATCTAGTAGAAAACACTGTAACCTCACCTCATAATAAGAGGAAGGACCCGCTAATGCCGTTAATTTAATAAAGAACACAATGAAATAACTAGCCAAAATGTTTCAGTACAGCATTAACTACATACTGAATGACTGCAAAAACTGAGAGAAGATTTTCGATCCTGCCAAAACCAGAAAGCAATGTTACCCACATTTTATTTATTTTAAAAAGAGATTAAGAACAAACAGATTGTAATGATTTGAAAAAAAAATCAAAATTTTGACTTAGCATCTGTAGATTACAGCAGCTCGCAGCCCCTGGTTCGCCACTGGTTTTCTTTAATATCGTTTTGAGCGACGTTCCATGTATTGACCCTTACAGTACTTATAAATGAATTCAGGACAATCCAAATTACTAAATATAAACAAACATATTCATAAACCTGCAAATCTTAAAATGATACACAGATTAGGGACCAATCAGAACATTTTCTCGAAAGAAACTGTTCGAAATTTGGGACTGTTCCAACTAATCCGAGACTTCTGGTCATCTTAGGCAACACAGTAAATCAAAAATGGAACGACACAGATGAGTGAAATTTGAGTTGCAATGCCTCGTCAAAATGTTAGTTTAATCCTTACTTAGTCCCATAATTTGTTGCTTTATTGGTCAAACCTAGAATCAGGACCAAGCCTTGGGAGATACGCCCAACTGGAAACAATTTTGGTGAACATTTATTTATTTATTTTTAATTTCTAAGGACTTATAGTTAAAAGAAAGAAAAAAAAACCAATGGGAATTTTTTATCTTAATTCTTCTATCTCTTATTATGCAATTATAACGCGTTTGTGCTTTGTAAGCAAAGGAATCATTATAGATTTCAGACGCAACTACGCCGATTGAAGCCAAATCGATATAGATGTACAATTTGACCCAAAACCGCATACCATGTTTCATTTGCGGTTTTAGGAATTATCATAATCACAGACCGATAGACATAATTCCAAAATGTCTTTTCGAATCAGGGAAATTACAGATTGAGAGATGAATCTTGAAGTCAAATTTTGCAAAAGATCGCATAATGGTTTTCCTTTGTATTCGTATACAAGAAAGTAAAGAAAAATTAAGCCACTTAAATTTAAAACTCAATTGCTTACCACTCAGGTAAATGGCACCCTTGGCATTGTCTTGCGCCTGCCTCACTGAACAGTACCAGTACTTAGGACCCTTTAAACGCAGAGATACTGTAAGAACGAATTGTCCAATCTTTAAGGTCAGTCACCACCTGAATATTTTGTTGCAAGTACACATGAGCTGAATTTTTTTTTGACCACAGGTTATAAGTAAACATCCTTAGCTTATAAAGTGAAGGTAGAGAACATAATTTTTTAAAATAAAATAATTAAAAAAAAACTTTCACAGTAGTAAACAATTTAGAAAAAACCACGAATTTCAGGCCATGAGTAGGACAATTGTTTCTTCCTGTCAAATGAACCCGAATAGAATGACTATATATAGTTTTTTTTAAAGCTGACAAAATGTACCTTCAATATCCTTGGCTTTGCTCATCAGTTTTCAGATTTTTCTTTGGATAAAAGAGTAAATTTTATGTTTGCGAATTATAATGAGAACCTCGGACAACACTTCAGGCATTCTCATTTCAAATTGAATAGCGTTTGAGATAACGATGCCAAATTTATGAGTTTATGTTCGTTATTATAATTCGTAATTCTTTTATTCAGCAATACTGTTCTACAAACCATCTCATTGCTTCGCTGGTGTAAAGAGCGTTAACCAAGAATATTTTCAAGACCTGGCATAAAATGAAAAAAGATTACCGTTTTTTACATTCTGGAATTTTTCTTCATCCGCAGACGTGACGAACGTGACTTTTTCTTCTCAACAACTGCCCATTTTGCCCTTCCTGAAAGAAAACTCCATCAAAAAAGAGAATGTTTAAACAGTGTACATAGATGTGTTTAGAGTATGGAATGTTTTTCCCACTCCCTTCTACTCTATTGAGTAGAGTTCGCAATCCGGAACTAACATATCAGACATCTGGTCAATCGGACGCAAGGGATGGAAAAGGGTGCTTATCCTTGTTATGGAAAAACGGCGTAATTTTATAGTTTCTGCATCACCATTTTAAGGCAAACCGTTTAATCCCAGACTCTCGTCCGGACAGAGACAGTCCATGATTCTGCCATGTATTTCCACAGTATGGTGCGTTTGGTGTTGTTTTAGCTAAGTGTATAATGAAAACAATCGGTGCATTTAACCTCTTTCCGTTTTGATGGCTCCAAGATTTGATGGAATCTCTAACTATTTCGGTTTTATAGACTTGCCTGGGATACTACAAGCTTCTGACATTTGGTTCAGACAGACACATCATTTAAGGAGTATTTTTCACTGACTCAGGGAAGGTCTAAGAAAATATAGGCTCAATTAGCAACGGATTCTTCAGCAGGAAGCAACTTCCATTTTTATGCGCCGGAGAATTCTCACGTGAAATGGGAAAGTGAAGAGATGGAAGGATGATTTTTTTTTTGTTTACTGGGCAGCAGTCTAACAAAACTCCAAATGCGCTTCATGACTCATTGCGACACCTTTTCCCGGTGTAAATCGTCTAAAGTGGTAGTCTCCCGGAATCCGTGGTCAGATTATACATCCAAAATTTCGCGTCGAATTTTTCACCGGTAAGCAACACTTTCTTTTCACCAATACTTTGTGAGAGAAAGTAAAATGATAAATAAAAAACAAGCAAAATTCCAGACTTCTAATTCCGAAAACATCGCAGCATGAAGTAATATCTTGAGCAGTTCGTCTGCTTGTCTTCTGTCTGGTGAAAGGCCGAGCGGCTAGTGGTAAAGACAAGCCAAGGGCAGGAAGGTTGGAGCTGGTGATTCTGAAGAAGATCCGTCGTGTATTGGGTCTGCTGCGCTAAAATCACGCGTAGGAAGTCATGCGTGCTGGTGTGGGTGGAAGTTTGGATAGGGAGGTTACTAGTTCAGGTAATATTCCTCGATATCTTCTGACACGCGGGTCAAAATTACGAGTCCATCCAAAACAACCTCATGTTGCTTCAAAGCGGGAGATCATGCTCGCTAAACTAAGCTTCGTCTATCTTGATTAGATTTTCGGTATAATCTGTGCGTAGACAATATTGCGCAAGAGATTTTACAGAAAAGAATACTAAAAAGCATTATCATATTAATAAAAAGCGAAAGATTAAGATTCTTTAGGTGGTTACTATGGGAAACAATAAACTTAGTCTGATTTTCATTACAATAATAAAACAGATTAACATTGTAAACATCTTCAAAATTGATTTTACAAAATTTATTAAAGAATGAAGAAAAAAATTAGCAAAAGGAAATGAAATTGCTGTGACATAAAATCATTTTTTTTAATCTTAAGATGGCGTAGAACTAGTTTTTTGTGCGATATTATATCCTGGTTATTCTGAAAACCCTTGGATTTCAATAATTTTTTAATTAATTAAATATCTAAATAAATTGAAAAATCCTTGCTTAATGTTTACCTAATGCTCAGAAAATGTAGCATTTTAAATTTAGTTGGTCTTCCCCATAGACAGAGGTTCCCCATCATTTACGCTTGGGGAACTTGTTAAAGAAAGGAGAATTACTCAGAAAGAAAGTAATGATCTTGGTAATGGCGGAAAAAACAAACATAAAAGTATTCTAGAATTTCTTTCCCAAGTTCGTAAAACTCTTGCAGATCAAGCCTATTCACACGAAATAAAAGGAAGTATCTAGTAAAATTATGGAGTCATTGTTAGGTCTCATCATGAGTTAATACGAAATTATTTCAGGTGCTGTTATTATTTATTTTGATGTTTAACTATTTCTTTAAAAGAGATAAATGTAAAGATCAAATCAATCACAATTTTTTTAAAGTTCTACCCAAGTCGTTTAGGCTGAACCCAAAACTACCTAGAACTTTGCTTAGTGTTAATAAACTTTTTGTGCTGAGGAGGATTTAACTGAAGGTGGGAATTATTCAAAATTTAAAAAATTAACCAAAGGTACATGAATAAAATAGGTTAGTATATATGCAAGCGTTGCATTTTAGACGTTACGATTTGTATATCTACAGAAGCATTACTTAATGAAAACATTATATTGAAATAAGAATCGAATCAGAAAGCTACATTTGTTGTAACTTTATTTTTACCAGATGTTCATTCAGTTAATAATCATTTTTTTCCGCATCAGGAACATTCTCTATTCACTTTTCACGATCTCACATTTCAGATGCGTTATAATTATTTGCACTTTCTTGATTTATAATACTTTTTTCTTCGGGACGACTTCTCTGCACATACATCTAGTTAATGTCGCTAATGCTTTTTTGAGAAAAAATATCTAAACAATCAACGCACTCTAAATCATTCAGGCGGGCCGAATCCTGCGAAGGCATCTTCTGATTCTAATCTCTAACCTCTAGAGTCATGCATGCCATTGTTTCCTGGTCTCGTTATTTTTCTTTCTTTGCTTTCGAACGTTTTGTTTCTTCCATACAAAACCCTAACGACTAACTTTTATTTGAAAGGCGTATTACTTTTCAAATTTGACATCGTCGTATTAGCTACTGACTGTATCCTTTTTAACTTGTCTCTTATATTAGAGATGAAGTTTAATTAATTCGTGCAGTGTTTTTTCGTCAATACGTTTTATTAGTCTTTGGTATGTGCA
>BGPR01003917.1:0-34568 GCA_013235015.1 Araneus ventricosus
TTCCCAGAACCGACAGGAGTCGGTATCTTCGAAACAGGAAATCCATCACAGTCAGTAACGCTTCATACCTTCCTAATGTCCAGCACAGATCCAAATTCGGAGTGCATATACCGATATTATTCTTGCCTACGAACTTGCTATTGTATGCTCGTATACTTATGCCAGAATTCATTTTATTTCATTCAACTTTAATTCTTTTCAAAATAAAAGTGTTTTTTCGTTTTCTCGTATACAAAGTATGCAACGAGAAAGTTCTATAGTCGTTAAGGGGTGTTGGAACCCTAAGTCCGAAAATGCTAAATTGTCCATTTCGATGTATCTTTTCTCAAACTTTGTCTTAGATTCATGTTTGAAATTTTTTATACGAGTAAAATACATTTTTTTCATTATACTAAAATGATTTTTTCAAAAAAAATTTCAAAAATTTATTTTTTAAAATTTTTTTGTGTCAAAACAAAAAATGTTAAATTGGCCCCTTCGACGCACCTTTTCTCAAAATCTGATACAGATACATGTTTGAAATTTTTTATACAAGTAAAGTACACCTTTCTCATTATGCTGAAATGAGCTTTTGGTTATTTTTTTCTAAATTTACAAAGTATTTAATTAGACATAGTGAAATTTTACCCTATTCTCTCACAAAAAAAATTGCAAAAAATAAAATTTTGAGGGGTTTTTTTACAAAGCTCATCTCAGTATAATGAGAAAGGTGTACTTTACTTGTATAAAAAGTTTCAAATATGTATCTATAACTGATTTTGAGAAAAGGTACATCGAAGTAACAGATTTAGGGTTAACGGACTCAGGGTTCCAACTCCCCTTAAAAAATTAGACCTCGAAATTTTGATGAAAACACACATTTTATATGACCTTCAATCCGAAAACCAATTTTGGAAATGTGTCTTTTTGTGAGTACGGACTCAAATATGGAATCAGCTAAATGACTGAAATTTGGTTTATAGTCTCTACACTAAAACTGTAGATCTGTATCAAATTTTGAACAAAATTTGTCGAAGAGAAATCTGCCTGATGATCAGTTCGTCCGTTCGTTTTCTTACGAAAAGGAGAAGTAAAAACCGCAACTAGCCAGATGGTTGAAATATGACATATGGTCTTGCTGCCACAGCTGTACCTGTTATCCAATTTTGGGCTCAAACTGCCATAGGGAGCAAGTGAAAAATGGCATACTCGAGTCTCGTCATTTTACTACGAAGCTACATAAAATGTGCCATACTGTACAAGCTTATGAGGAAATCAAGGGGAAAACATTACCCTGGGGTTTTTTCAAGTCAATACGCATGGATAAAATATTATAATCTTAGAAAATCTGGCCGCAAGACTTTGAAGAATCTTCCCGTTGCAGACCTCCATAAATCCGGGGGAAAAAAAATCGGAATAACACACAAAGGCCATCCAGAAAATAAAAACCTTTTAGTTATACAAAATGAAAAACACAATATTTATTGGGGGAAAAAACAATTCTGTTACATACCGGAAGCTTCCTTCACTTCTCTACATAATCATCTCCTAGATTTAAACATTTGTCGTATCTGTTCACGAGCTTCAGAATTCCCATGTCTCATTCTCTTCTGCAGCCAGTCCATTAAGTCAGGTGTTCACTGCATTCAAACAAAACATCGCTCGCGCATTTCTGACATGACAACCATCTTTTGGGATCGTAAAGGTATTCTTTTGATGGATTTCATGCCAAAAGGCACTACTATCAATGCAAATCGTTGTTGTGAGACTCTAAGAAAACTACTGCGAGGAATACTTTCTGGAGGAATTGTGCTTCTTCACGACAATTCCCGTCCTCACACTGCTGCTGCAACTCAAGAATTGCTGGATCAATTCGGATGGGAAATTTTTGATCATCTACCCTATAGTCCGGATCTTGCTCCTAGCGATTTCCATATTTTCCTTAAGCGGAAAGGGTTTCTGGGCGTAAACGTTTTGGATGTGATGAAGAGTTCGGGAATGCAGTGAACACCGTGCTTAATAAACTGGCGGCAGAAGAGTATGACATGGGGATTCTGAAGCTCGTGGACAGATACGACAAATGTTTAAATGTAGGAGGTGATTATGTAGAGAAGTGAAGGAAGCTTTCGGTATGTAACAGAAATGTTTTTCCAATAAATAGTCTTTCTGACTTCTTTCCGTGTGCATGTGCATGCAGACACGATTACTCAATAAATGCAACGAGTTATATAGATAAAATTTGACATGAGATCATATAAAAAAATTATAGATCAGTATCAAAATTTGCACCAAATCAATTAAAGAGAAGTACTTTTCCAATATGCATACCGATTTTCTTCACTATAATACGAAAGTAACCAGAAATGGCCCGTATTTGTGTAGATTTTTTACCTCTCACGTTGAATGAAAATATTGCGTACATTTATTTGGAACAAGTGATCTTGATTGCAATTAAAGACGATTTTTAAAAAAATATTATGGAAAATGCATAGAAAAAGAGTGCGACAACTAAATCGATATCATTGAACAGATAGTTCTTTGAATTTTTAAAAGGCATAAAAATCGATTTCTTATTTAAAATTTTCCTCTCATTTTTAATAATAAGTGAATAAATTAGGTGAATTTTAAGCTAGAAAATTTCGTCATTGAAGCTTAATTTGCAAATTCATTAATTTTAAATAAAATACTTTACAAATTAGAAAATGTTATAATTTTGTACAAATCGGTAAGAAATATAATCTTGGATATTGAACAATTAGCAGTTCAATATTCTGTAAATTTAATTTTCTTGCTCAAAATAAATTCGGATCACCAACGAAATTTTAATATGAAATGAAAATTTAAACGAAAAAAAATTCCGAATCTGCTTGAAATGGAAATGTTCCATTTTCGACATCAGTGGTCGGTCCATTTATTTAACGGAATTCCCCTTTGAACTCATCTCATGGAATTCAAACTTTGGAATGTCATGGTTTCAAATTTCTTCAAAATAGGTTAATGACTTTCCGGTCATATCGGACGTTCACTCTGTACGCAATAGATTTCAGGGAATTTATATGTCAACCTCCAAACTGTGGGAAAAAATCAGTTTTGTTTTCTTGAATGAAGTTGAAGAATCCCGCAGAACTGGTGCGTGGGATAAAATTCGTAGCAGATTCGTCGAAAGATTTAATTTAAAAGTGCTTCAGAATTTTGAAGAAGAATGAGATAGATGAAATTGAATATTATTTATTCGACAGAGATGAATTATTACAGTGATTTTATTTTCAGTTGCCGTTTTGAAATTTTAAATCATTCCTAGATAAATTCGCATTTTGGCGGCATATTTCGAAACCACAAAATAGTGATTCCTCTTGCCTTTAAAGAATAATCTTTTCTCTTTCTCGTTCATGATGAATGATATGGAGAATGTCTTGAAATCGTCAAAAAAAAACTCATTCTTTGACGTTTTAAGGAATATCGTTTCTTTAAAGCATCTCTGACTCCAAAGAAGAAAAAAAGATTTTAGAATAATATCCATCTTTCTACACGTATCACAATTGCTCAGAACCATAGAAAGCAAGACGGTTTAAATTCAGACTGTGGTCTTAGCAACAAAATTATAGATTTGTATCAAAATTTGGACCAAATAATGAAAAGAGGTAATTTTCCAAAATGCATTCAGTATTTCTCACTATATTATAAAGTTTAACATAATCGCATGCTCACCGTACCTGATGGGGGGGAAAAGGAAGCGTTCCAATACGCTCACCATCTCGGAGAAAGGAAAAATACAGCATCTCGGCACGCTCGGCGTAGCGAAAGTATTAACAAAAAATATCGCCATATTTAGAAATATGTTTTTTATCATACGCGTTGTTAATCACTATGAGCGAAAATAATGCATATATATATTTTTTAAATTATTATTGTTTAAAGGCGTGGTTCCAGTCATGTCCAAGGAAAATATCGCACATATTTTTGGCTTTTTATATTACTAACATCAGTTTCAGCTCTAGTTGCAATGATGTAAGTATTAAATTCATTTATTTGCGTGCAAGTTATCGTGGTTATAATTAAAAAAACTTTTAAAAGTTGCTTGAATTAGGAAAAAAGAAATTAAAAGTTATTAAATTTAGTTAAAATTTATTTTAGGATAATGAATTACGAAGTCCATCCCAAAACTTCAAAAATGGAATAAAAAATAATACTGACTAACAATTAACGAGGAAGGCAATTTTTAATGTCTTAGAATATCATAAATTTTTATGATTGTCTCGATTTTTATTCCTGTGTCAGCAGAGTAGGCTTGTTTGCTGAATATACAGACACCATCATTTTTTACAATATGTTATAAACGAAATTCTTATGTGGAAGTGAACGAAAAATTCGAGAAAAGAACACTACTCCACCTCCTTTTTTAAATTTCTTGAGAAATTCGAGGACAACTATGAAGAGTTCTGAGTTAAGGAATAAAAGATGTTCCTCATGACGGACGTTTAGAATTCCTGAACATTACAAATAGCTTATTACTGGAGAACAGTACTTCTTTAATAGAAGATTTTGATATGAGTCGCTTCTCAATTAAAAACACATTTTGTATCTGTTAGATATATTTATTTAAAAAATTAAAATGTTGTATCGATTATATTTGATCCATAATGATATGATTTTGCAAAAAATATTGATAAATAAAGCTCCTTAATTTAGCTTTTCCAGAACATTAGAAAGTCAGTATTTAATATAAAAACTTTCAAATTACTTCGATTAGGCGATATAAATTTGCTAATACCAGATTTTTACAAATTTGAATGATAACCTGAATTTGGAAAACGCTACTGGTGTAACCTGTGAACTGTAACAGAAATAACTATAAAAAGAAATGTAAATTAATTCGAATTTCAATCGCATTTATAATGTATTTTTAATTTCTAATGAATGTTAAAGTATTTTCTTTCTTACGTGTTTCGATTTAATTTCTTTATATTATCGTTCTCAGCGCCTCGCGGGTTTTTGATTCGGTCTTTATCTACGTTTTTTGATTAAAAAAAATATTTTCTACTTGGTGGTACGCTAATAAAATCGTTTCTTTAAACTTTTTTTACTTACATTATTTTCTACTTTTTAGTCTTTAATGTTTTTCACAATCCATTATTAAAATTATTATGGAGGCTTGTGGTCAATTTTCTTGAATTCGCAACCAAATGGCGCCTTTCATAGAGAACCAAAATTTAATTAAAAACTTATCGATTAATTGATAATTAACATCTGAAAATATAAAAATATTGTATTGTCATCGGTAGCATACAACTGTAAGGAGTTTCAAACCTGTAACACATCAATAACTGAGTGAAAACCCAATTGCAAAATTCCATTCTACGAACATGAAACAAGGCCCGATAAAGAATAGCGCGTAATAAAAAATATTCTCATAAATTACTGCGATTAGCCGATTTAAATTTGCTAATAAAAATTATTTTATACAGTTTCATGTCTGAAAAAACTTACCGTGTTATAGGATAACAAACAATGCTAAAAACACAACAGTTTGAACCTGTTAACAGTGGCAGCAACAACACCAACAAAGTCCTTTTTCTCCCCTTTTTTATTTACTTTACTTTGAAATGTTTCTCCCTTTTAGCAGAACGGAAACTTCTTCCGTTCCAAACAAGAGAGCGACAAATCGTTTCGAAATAAATCATCGGGGAAAGGGGCAGAAAGGAGGGGGTTGAATGAAAACGGGGAGGGGCAATTTAGCTCCTCATTGTTTTCGGAGAATCTCAAAAAGTAATACCGCTCCTCTATTCAGACAAGTCAAGAATTTTGAATACCGTCCGGGGAATCTATCTGGGGCAGAGCATTTGAAACAAATCAAAAAGTAAAGAACTTTGCGAAAGAACAAAAGAGTGGGAACATTCTCAGCTCAATTTGCGCTTGAGCTTCCTCGTAAGTTTTCGAATCAGCAAAAGAGTTAACCCTTGAGGTTGAGCTCTGATGTTTGTTTCAACAAATTGGCTGAAACTTTTAGAAGAGGCTGTCGAACTTTTTCGGTTGTTTTTCGCAAAGGTGAAATATGATGGGCGATTTTAAATGATGAATAGCATGATATGCCGATGTTTGAATGCGTAATAGAATTGATAAAAAAAAATATTTTTAAGATTTGAATAGAATGTTTTGAAGTAGTTTTGCATATTTAGTTTTATACACTAAGCCCAAAGTCTGTGTTTTAAAAAATATCCAATACTTTTCGCGATTATAAGTATGTCCTCAATTGAAATTCAAGTTTAATTCTACACTACAAGGTTTTTTATTTATCAACAACAGTTGTTTAAGTCTATTTAAATAAATATAAAAAATGTATGAAAATTAATGCAATATTTTAATTTTCATGTTCATTTTTTAAGTAAAACAATTACTAGGTTAAATAAAATCAATTAAGTTAATAACTTAATTAAGATTAAAATTAACTAATCTTCCCATATTTACAAAAGTTCTGATGTAAATTCATTAACATTTGGAGATGCAAAACACATTTGTTCGGTTACCATTCCTCATACAATTATGACCCGGCCCTGCGTTGCCGTCAACTGCTCAATGCACAAAGTTCATGCCCACAATCTCAATATTCGTAAACTCTTGAATATTCTCCGGAAGTAATCGGAACATTAAATGACTAGCGCTAAGATCTAACTACAACGGTGGCGAACAGCGCCATCTAGGTCATTCGGTTAGCGTTTCTTTCCATATTTTCCTTTTCAATTTTGGCTTGCTTTTGTTTCCTACCTCCCCTAAGATTTTGTACATTGAATTCTGAATCGGTACTTTTCCTTTAACGGAACTCAATCGTTACCAAGCTGAAATGATGGCATTATTCCATTTTTGCACGCAATCTAGAATTAAAACCATATCACCAAATTCTAGCGACCTTAGTGATGAATGTTGGAACCAAAACAGAATAACGCCAACATTTCTGCTCGGCTACGATTGGATATCCTTTAAAGTTACTGTAAGGTCAGATCTCAGCGATCTGTCGCTAGAATTTGGCGGGTTTTGTCTGTCCTTTGTACATTTGAATCATCCTGTATACTGGAAATATAACATTATGTATTTCATAAAACCATTATAATAATCTTTTATCGAATTTTAAAAACCATAATTTACCTCATTTTCCGATTGAAATATTCCATTTCCCATCAGACCTTTTCGTCTACCAAAGGTTTATTTCTTCCCACGACGTTTATTGACGACGGCAAAAGGAAAATAACCATCACCATTCTTTGTCTCTGAAAACATTGATGCTACCAGTGCTGGAACGTAATCATAACCGAATCTTTCATTCCCAGAACACCATTTACCTCCAAGTACAATTTCTGGGAAATTTTTAAACATCGACCTTTAATCCTGCATCCCACCTACTCCATTCTCCTTATGAGTACTTGACACGTGAATGGGCCATTACTCCCAAACAAAACGAATCGATTCCTCTCCACATGCAGAATCGAAAAGAAAATCGGTACCTTCTTCTTTGAAGCTTCGCATTTGCTCAATTTTTCACTTATGGTCAATTTGAGTAATTTCCAGAGTTGAAAATTTGATGATAAAATTGAAGTGAAACTAAAGGTTTTTAAATTTCAACTTTAAATCGTTTAACTATTTTTATTGAAAATGTGACACATTTGTTTTTGTTTTCAGGCCTTCTAGATTTATTTTGTTCCTAAGCTGTGTTATTTAATTTCTTCGGCTCTCTTTCTTTTCATTAACAAACTGTATTGAAGTGAAACGTCTGAATATTTTCGTTTTAATTGTGAAAAACACGATTCTTCGTTTAAGTAAACTAGAACGCATGACTTCTGAATATTTTAACCTTACGACTGCGTCTGGACGACATCTCAGGATTCCTTTTTGAACTTTGTTTTTGGTTTACTCCACTTTAATCGTGGCTCAATAGCTCATTTATAAACTGTTAGAGACAAGCATATGCTTCATATTGGAAAAATGCTTTGAATGACGTGAAGAATCATACTTTATGTTGCTTGAATCAATAAATGTCTTGATGAGAAAATTACGAAATCCAATTGTTTATACAGTCCGCCGGTCCTGTTAGTTATATTTAGTAAAATATTCTTGACACACTAACATTTAAAAAGAAAAGGTTCATTCAGTTGCGGCTCGTCCATAAGAGCTGCAATCCCCCTGAAATTATTTTAAGAGATTGTATCTTCTTTTTTATTCTAATTGGCTTACTTTTCCACTTTGAGAATTCAATGATCAACGAAAATGGCAAAAAGTAAAAAGAAACGGAAAAGGAAGACGGAAAATCAATAAAGAATTGAGAGTGAGACAGACCAGAGCTGCAACAAGTTTTGCTCCTCCTGAGGATCCGAAATTAATGCAATAAGCTAAGCGAAGTGGGAGAACAGCAACCCTTCCTCCGCTTGAAATTGCATTCATTTGAGCTGTATTTTTTCAGCTTTCATTTGGCTTCTTTTCCGCTTTTTCTCAGTAGTTCAGTCGTTAAGTCGATTTTTTTAAATCCAACTCTGGAGGAGTTGTAATTTTTTGCTTGCTTATGTTTTTGGGGTGCTGATTACGAATCTGAGGTTTGTCACCAATAAGTTTTGTTGGAATTTTAATTATAGCCAAAAAACATGAAATTTTTTCCCCGGTTTTTTTGCTTATAACACAAAAACTATCAATTTTTAGTATAACATCATTATATATCAAAATAATCAGCACAAAATTAACTACAGCTTAGCTCAATACAACCTTTTCAGCACTGCTTGTTTCTGAGTAGACGATCCGCCACTGGGTTCATTCTTCTAGGACTAAAGCTGAACGAGTTATGAAGCTTTGATTTTCATTATTTTCAGCTAATCAACAGCCACCTCTGGCAAGACACCGCCCGTGGACTGGCGGATCTTCCTCGAGGTGGACTTTGAAATGGTCTAAAATCATCTAAAATAGTGATATTCAAAGCTTCATAACTCCATCAGCTTTAATCGTAGAAGAGCGGAACTTTTTTTTATTTAAAATCTATGTCAAGAATATTTTACTAAATATAACTAATAGAACAGGGGACTGTGTAAAAATTTAGACTTCATAATTTTTTAACAGTACATTTATTGACTCAAACAATATAG
This sequence comes from Araneus ventricosus, assembly GCA_013235015.1. Lineage (NCBI taxonomy): Eukaryota > Metazoa > Arthropoda > Arachnida > Araneae > Araneidae > Araneus > Araneus ventricosus. The sequence continues at coordinate 9,099 of BGPR01003917.1, forward strand.
AATATAATACTTTACGTCATTCAAAGCATTTTTCTAATATGAAGTATATACTTATCTCTAACGCTGTGGTTTGGAAATTAATTATTGAGAAACGATAAGAATGGACACCTGTATATTTTACCTCTTTTCGTGTTTTTGGAAAATAAGGTCTATGGTCCCCTTCAACCTTCTGCGGCGTTACCTATTCTTGTTTTCCCTCATTGATAATAAACATAAGCATTAACCAGGAAGTAAAGTAATAACTAATCACGAGGTAATTAAGGCCCATACATATTATTACAAGCTCATCTGCTTGCATTCGCTGGAAATAATTTAAATCAAATTAGTTTAATTAAGAAGTTTAGAACATTATATTTCCTCTAAAAGCTGCAACAAAGAAAATAAGAATATTTAACTTATAATTTTTTATCGTTTATAGAACTGATAGTACAAAAATTGTTGGTTCTGTTTTTATGCAAAAAAATGCTATCTGAAAGCTTTTTTTCTAATGCTGTTTGAATTGTCCTAAAACGTAGTATTCAAGTTATCTACCAACATTTTATACTAAAATCAGTGATAAAATAGCATTAAAATCTAGCATTCTGTTCAATTTATTCATTCTTATTATTCATTTCCAATCCCATTCGGGAAACGATTGGGAATGCAATAATTTATTTTGCATGATAACAACTAAATCTTTCAAAAAATATAATTATTTATAAAATATCAGTTGAAAAAAATGTTAAAGTATAAAAATGAATGAAGCGTAGAATATTCATTACTTTTGCGTTAAATATCGTTGCTCTTCCGTTTAAAATTTGTTACATCGTTAACTTATATATTATGTAAATAGAACAGCCTAATCGTCTTATGTGATTGAATTTTTAACGAGAGATTCTTCGAATTTTGCTCATTTGGTAGGAAGAAATTAGCTCTATCGTGCGTTAGTTTGTTTCCTAGAGATGAAGTGAGAAATATTGCCAAAAGAAAAAGTCCATTTCACATTTAATACCTTATTTAAAGTATTTGTCCGTAAAACTTAATACTATACGCACTTAAAAAGTTTAATGGGGTTTTTTTCTTGAAAATGTTTCAGTTTGAAGTGGTTGTGGTTGCCTGAGCGTTATAAAAAACTTTATTAGTTACTAGCAGTACGCGCACGGCGATGCCCGTGGAATCAGGACTTCAACAAAATAAAAAAAAATCGCCCACAATGACACGAAAAAGTTTTCAAAACAAAAGATACACATTATAGATTTTCCCGCTTATTTTTTCCGCGATAATAACATGTAGAAAAACAGTACAGAATACATTAATCCAAAACAATATAAAAAAATTGTTGCCCGTGGAATCAGGACTTCAACAAAATGAAAAAAAAATTCTTAGAACATGACAAAAAGCTCCGAAGGTTATGACGTCACCTGACCGTTCATCCAATCAAATTGAAAGCTGCGTTCCGGAAGGCTATCGCTGAAGAAATTTCGCTCGACAAAAATAACTTTCATCTGCCCAGGAATAATTTAATTTAAAAAAAACGGGAAAAGATATTTTAACCGTTCTTGCTTTAAATCAGAGAGAACCGTTCTAGTTATAAGCTGAAAAAAATTGAAAATAATAGTGTTATTAGAAAGTCGGATGCAACAAATTTAAAAACAAAACTAAAATTTAGGTGGTGAAACTGACTATTTTTTAAAAAATTCTCAAAATTCAGTAAATTACGTTAGAAATTCAAAACTAACTTCATTAGAACGGAAATCGCGTGCTCTTTCCGATGGTCTATCTATTTTTGTCGTACAATTATTCGAAACCATTCTATTGACAAATTAGTGCGAAAAATCAACCAAAACAACAGAAAACATTAAATAAAAAAATTTCTAGATTAAAATTTAAAATTTCGGCTTCGAGGTGCATTCAGTCACCATTACGACTACCTGTGTACCAAATTTCATGGCTGTAAGTGCGATAGATTCGTCTGGACATCGCCGACAAACACACACACACACACACACACGCACATAAACATTGCCTTTTATAAGTATAGATTTTTTCTGACACAAAACTTCCTATTTCTAAAAAATGAATGCTTCAAATGAACACATTTAGGAAAAGGGTGTTTAACTAAATAAACCATTGCGCAAACGAAGTAAGCATATACTTAGAGTATGTTTAACTTCATGACTTTGACCTGTTGATTTTGATTACTATAAAATTTGGTGGGATTCTTTTAATTTGGAATCATATTGTTAAGACTATTATTGCCCGTATTGTTAGAAACTCTCGTGAAGTTATGAACATTTAAGAATTCGACATGCAGAATAATTAGTCATGAAGAGCAAGTTTTCTAATATGATTGGTAACAGTTGTGGCTTAAAACATTCTGCAGAAAGCTTTCGATGAACAAGTTGATTTTCTTCGACTACTAAATTATACGTATTATTCGTATTTCTTACTCCCATTCGTAGTTTCCACCCTAAGAATCAACTTTCCATGCCGATTTTTCGATGTACATTCCCCCTTCTAATATTGTTTTGCTAATTAGTCTCCTTCCAGTTCATTTTGAAATTTTAAACAATTCACATCAAATATCTACGTGATATTTTAAGTTTTTAACTGTCTTAAATCATTTTTAACGACCCTTCATTTTTAATTACTTCTACTTCCATCGTAATAAGCGCACTACGACTTTCATGTCGAGTCACGAGTCTTTCCGGGGAAATTCCCTTCTCTGAGTACTTAAACTTTCTGCGCATTCCTATCTACCCTTTCTGATGTAAGCTGCTAACAACAGCGCGCCGTTCGCACGTTACCTCTTTAATTCTTGTCATGGATAATAGCAAATTATGATTCCTTTACATACTGAAAACTAACCTAAATTATCCTCAATGATGGAATAAAGAAATATTGAGCCAACTACTGTCTTTTCCTTTACCAAAATGGACTACACCTCACCTTCATTAATGATGTTACATCTATATACATTTTTCCATCACCTTTCTCTAATTTGGATGAAGACATTTTACTTTCATATTAATAGAAAGGCTTTTTTTCTTATTTTGATTTCAGAAAATTCTTTGTTGCTTTTTTTCATGTCTGTGCATTCAACAGATTGAAACTTACAACTACAGGGCATTTTTTAAATTTTTTTGCAACTATTCTAGGTATGAAATTCACCAGTTGATCCAAAAATAAAGCAAGGCTTCTTTACGTTTTATATTTGTCGAGAGAATTCTAATTAATATTCAGATTTTTAAAAAACTGCATAATTGTTTAGGGCATGTAATTAGAAATGCAATAGTTTTGTATTTTTCTTTGCCGTGACCATCAATGTTATTTTTTAAAAATTCTATTCAAAACCAAAAATAATCTCGCACAGTAATTCTTTGAGATTCAAGCCTAATCCATTGCTTAAAAGATAATATATTGCAATTTCGTGTGTCATATAAAAGTTTTAACACATTTTTCGCCGCATCTGCCATCTATATATGCATCTGACATATTTTTTATGTTAAAGGCTCAAAATGTGTTAATACCGATGGTTTGAAATTTCACTCATCTATGTTTATGTATTATTCATTGCACATTAATATTTTACTTTTCCTGTAAAATTTTACTGACTGTTAATGTATTAAGAATTTTGCCATTTCTGTGGTCGTTGTGTTCCTTAACTCTCTGGTGTGCACGTGGTTCGAGCGTGTGAGCATGATGTGCATCCTGTTCAACTGCATCACCCTGGGCATGTACCAGCCGTGCGCCGACGAGGTGTGCACGTCGAGCCGTTGTCGCCTCCTCGAGATGTTCGACGACTTCATTTTCGCCTTCTTCGCCATCGAGATGATGATCAAGACCATCGCCATGGGCATCAAGGGAAAAGGGAGCTACATGAGCGACTCATGGAACAGACTAGACTGCTTCATAGTTTTTGCCGGGTGAGTAACAAACACCCTTCTTACCTATCTGCCATTATTCCATTCTGTACCTTCCTAACCTTAAAAGCGGTCTTTGATTGATTAATTGATTGAGTTGAGGGGTTTTTTGGGATTTTTAGCTGCAAAGGCTATCATCCCCGTATTCACAAAAGGTTCAAATTTTAAAAATGTCAAAAAACTTCAGGTTCTGGAGGAAAATATGAAGGTTCTCTTTATTTTCAAAGACTTTGCTTGTGACTTCCTTAAATCTATAGGTTGCTGAAGAAACAAGTCCAAGTTTGTTCCAGAGATGACCACGAATGATTGAATACCTAGAGCAGTGAAGTAAAATATGATCCAGATTGTTCAAAACGTTGCGTGTATTACGCATTGGATTGTCTGAAAGATTAAATTTATTCAAAAGGCCTGGGGTTATTAATGTTTTACTAAAAATGCTGGCTCAAATTATGTCTTCTCTTCTGTTCTTTGTCCATTTGAAGATGGATTTGATGTCTGGAATTTCTCCAAGTACTTCATAATATTTACTATCTCTGTAATTTCCTGAAGTTCTTTTTTTAGAGTTGTTCTTCATATGGGAAAGAATATCCTCTGATGCAATCCAGTTAAAAGCGGTCTTAATACTCTGTCCGACACAAGCCCGAGGTATCTAAAGTCGCCAACCGAACACACGGAAATGAGGCCCCAAAAATTTAAAGTCTTCAAACTGTCTGAAATTATTCTATTTCCAAACAGATTGAAATGATTTTTTGATTTTGAACTTGGCGACACATTTTTGATAAATCATTAAAAAATTTATCAAATTGAGAAGTTGATTAAATGTTTTGCAGCCAGAGTTCAGAATTCACAAAAGTTAATTTCAACAGGTACCAATCATCCCATTACCGATATTATTGCAGTAAACTATGTTTGTGAACAGAAGAAGATTTTCATCATCATTAACTCAGAAGTATAAATACAAACAGTTATAAATTCAATGTTACTATGAAGATACCTACCGTAATTTGTCTATCGTTGAATTTTGATCGACGAAAAGTTTGAGTTACAGTATGTCTCTTTCGTTCAACTACATATTGGGATCCAAATGGGGAGATGTAATTTTCAATAGCAGAAGGCTATGCCATAATTATATTACTAATAATTAAAAAATAACATAAAACACTGTCTTAGCCAAATTTGAACCATATCAAAGATATTTCTGCCAAATATTTTGGGAATTCGTAACGAACTCGTGCGGCATCTCCATGTATTCGATCCTGCAATTTCCAGCTCAAAATGAGTCCTCGTGCCATCCTGGACAGCGTTTTCGATCACTTTCCATCAGTTAAGAGAAGACGTGTCGACTCCTAACTGCTTTGCAAATCTGGGCCACATTTAAATTACCCTAAATTATTCCAAGCATTTCCAAATCGCGCTGCAATGTGCGCGTCTCGATCATTTTCGTAAACTTCTGACTACTACGAAACCAATTCTGTCCATATATTGTTTACTTCACCTTAAAGAACGCTTTCTTTCTGGCATCGCGGCAAGGATACTCTCTTTCCTTTAATTAAAACCTTTATAAATTTGATATCTTCTTGAAATTATTTTTTCTTTTTTCTTTCTCTTTCTAAACATTTTTACGGGAAAATACCCCTCTTAATACAGATTAAACTCTTCTAATTTTCCTTATTTATGCAAAATTAGAAATTGTTTTAAATGCAACTTATTTCTGATGTAGAGATGGAAGATTCTCACTGAATCAGCGGAACTCCGAAATTCCAGTCTGTTGTCCGTTGCTACAATATCTTCATCGAAAGCCTCTCATGTCAATTTGCACTATAATTTCGTGACATTTTCTTCTTTATTAGCCATTCATTAATGTTTTTATATTATTATTATTATGAGCGAAACTTCTGTACATAAGGTAGTGAAAAAGTTTTCGAAGACAGCGGATTCTCACGCTGAAAAGCCAAAAATTGTTAACCTATAAGTTCGTAAAAACAGATACAAATGCATAACAGAATGTTTTCAGCATTCAACTGAGTATGGTTTTTAATTTTAACTGCTTTTTTATTATTTAAATTCATTTTTTTAATTTTTTAAATTTTGAATTCCTTTTTGAACTAAATTTGTAAGCGTGCACCAGGAGCATTTGTAAATTCTCTTGAAAACAAAAATTTACATTCGCTATTTCAGTTCAAATAGTCCAAAGAAGTTTCCGAAAAAAACATTTTTTAACAGAAATAAGCAGAAATCGAAATGAAAATCTACATGGGTAATTTCAGTTCAAATGGTCTAAGGGAGTTCCAGGGGGGAAAACAGAAATTTAAACAGGAATCAGCAGAAACTGAAAATAAAAATTTACATTCGCTATTTCAGTTCAAATAGTCTAAAGAAGTTTCCTAAAAAAAGCAGAAATTTAAACGGAAATAAGCAGAAATTGAAAATAAAAATTTACCTGGGTTATTTTAGTTCAACTGGTCTAAAGGAGTTACAGGAAAAAAACAGAAATTTAAACAGAAATAAGCAGGAATTGAAAACAAAAATTTACATTCGCTATTTCAGTTCAACTAGTCAAAAGAAGTTTCCGAAAAGAAAACAAAACAGAAATTTAAACAGAAATAAGCAGAAATTGAAAATAAAAATTTACATGGGTTATTTCAGTTCAACTGGTCTAAAGGAGTTCCAGGAAGAAAAAAAACAGAAATAAGCAGAAACTGAGAACAAAAATTTACGTTCTCTATTTCAGTTCAAATAGTCTAAAGAAGTTTCCGAAAAAGAAAAACAAAAAACAGAAATTTAAACAGAAATAAGCAGAAACTGAAAACAAAAATTTACCTGGGTTATTTCAGTTCAAATGGTCTAAAGGACTTTCAATAACCACGCGTTTTCCAACCTTTTCTTTCTACCCGACTGATTCCCCTTTCTTGCATTTTACCTATTCTTTAGACAAAGTAAACTAATTTATACAGAAAAACTTCCGAAAAATCAATTGATCGCAATAAATCTTCATCGTTCGTCGGAAGTTTTAATTGATTTAATGTCTTCCATACAGTGAAGGTTAAAGTTGGAACAAATAATAATCTGTCTTCGTTTCTGAGCCGCAGAAGATTGAGTTATGGATCGATCTTTTTCTCAATCGATTTGTCACCATGAGCTCCAACACTGAAATGGATCACTCATCTGTGAAACTACTTGAAAAATATGGTCAAGGAAATAATAGAATACTTTTTTTGAGGTTTCGTCAAAGAGAAATTCATTTCAAAAAGCCTTTTATGTTCAATTCAGTGAATATGTCAGTGCTATCAAGCATTGCAACCATAAAACCCTCACCAAAGAATTTCTTTTCTTTTTATTTTCAGTTTTTCTTTTTCATTCTTATTTGTCATCTGGCATTAAAAGTTGAATGTAAATCTTTCCTAAGTTATTCCGTAACAGGAACATTTTACGAGGAGAAGGTTTAAAAAATAAATATAATTTACATATTGTTTAGCAACGCATTCGGAAAACCTCCGCGCTTCTGCGCATGCGCGGGAGGAGTTATTTCCATCAAAATAGCGGGTAAATGAAGAATGGAAGGGTTATGTTTACATTTTACTGAGCATGATCTAATAATGGAATCCATCACTGAACAGTATTTTTGTAATTTAAGGGGCCAATGTACCCAAAAATGGCCATATTATTGATTTTTTTTATTTTATTGGCTTATTTTTCTGCTCTTACGCTTCATTTCAAAGTTCGAAGTTGAAATTCAAATTTGTACTTCTAATAATTTCAGAAATTATTTAGATTTTTATTTAAGATGACAAATGAAATACATTCGGCAATAACAACTTTAAATAACTCTTTCTGCATGTTAAATTTTTCTTTACTGAGATGTTTTAAAAACGCTACGGCTTTTTTCATATTTAAAACAAAGCCTTCAATTTTTTTGTACATGTTTATCATTATGTATCTGATAAAATTGTGCATACAATAAGCAGTTAATTGCTTGCTTTTTTTTATTTACCAGGTATAAAATGGGGTACTGCCAAATTTGCTCATTTTTCACAATATATTCCAGTCAGAAACTAATATCTGACTGAATATTAGAAGTATCTTAAAATCCAAGCACAGTTTTGTATAATGCATTTCAATGAATCTACAAATAAAATTCGAAGCTATTCAGATTTGAAAAAAGTAGTAGAAACATGTCCGACGTTTAAGGCTGAATTTCAACGAAAGAGGCAGATCAAAATTTTTTTAACGTAGGACTTCGTTCCTCCCATTAGGGTCTCAGGAAGGAATTTGATTCACCCCCCAAACCGCCACAGAAAACGTTGTATGGGAGATCCTCTATATCTAGGTAACTGCATATGTTAAAAACATAACTAATGTCTTATTTTAGAGATAAAGGGTAACAACAGAAGTTACAAAAAAAATTAAAAATTGGAATTGTAGTTCAGCGATTACCGAGTCGCAAAGTTGGGCAAAAATACGCATGAATTGGTGACGCGATCCACTATATTTCAGTAACTACATATGCTAGAAACATAAATAATGTATAATTTTAGAGATAAAGGGAAACAACAGTAGTTACAAAAAACAATTTGAAAATCGGAATTGTAGTTCAGCGACTACTGAGTCGCAAAGTTGGGCAAACATGAAGAAGCATTTTGATTTGAACATGGTGCCAACAAATTATCCTAATAATCTGGGGAATTCATATATTGATTCAACTTTTTCAACAAACATTAGTCCCGAAATATTAAAATATGTATATTATTTTTCATATCATCAACCAATCCTACACAGAATTGTAACATATCCACGCACGATTGAAGAATTCAAAACAAAAGAATTGACATTGTAATATATTTTATTAAGAAATAAAACAGTTTTCATTGTAACCTTAGTATCATTTTATTTCGCCAATTTTCAATACTTTAGTATTTCTGAGAAACAATACAGAATTGAGAGTAATTTCGAGAAACAAAAGGGAATTGAGAGTAACTTCGAGAAACAAAAGAGAATCACTAGTAACTTCGAGAAACAAGGGTATCGCAAGTAACTTCGAGAAATAAAAGAGTATCGCCAGTAACAAAGAGAATCCGAGACGCTTCGAGAAACAAAAGAGAATTGCAAGTAACAAAAAGAGAAACCGAGAAACTTCGAGAAACAAAAGAGTCACGCGAGCAAAGTAGTCCTACGCCTTTAACATCAGCGGCTGTTTGAAAAAGACAGATTCCCGTCATTTTTTTCTTTTCAAGGGGACTTTATTTAAATCTTAATTTACAATATTATCAAATCTTTTTCAATAATACTTTTTAAAAATGTTGGGAAGGCATTGTGCGCCCTGGTTTTATATAGAGAGTGTACACTTCTTCAAATCATACCGCAGAAGCATGATGGCAAAGTTTTGGCATTGGCTCAAGGCCGTATTGCATCGAAGGCTTAATATGCCTGCGGGACTGATTGACATTAAATCTTATGGGGGCAAACGTCCTCCCTTTGAAGTTTGGAGAGAGGAGTATCGACTCAAGAGTCGTTCTCGCCATTTGAACATGGCTCAATATTACGATTGAATATCTAAAGATAATGTAAAAATTTGTTCCTGAATGGGTTCAGGCCTTCGAGGAAAATTCAAATTAAATTTAGACCTTAAAGTCTTTTTCCTCTATAAAAAACCTATTCTGGTTTTGAATCTGCATGGATGAAGGCCTCTGATGATGTCATTCACCAGATTCTTAATCCTCCTCGTTGTTTGTTATTATTTTTGTATTTTTGACTCTTTCACAATTAAAACTTCCCTAATTTGTATCCATGTCTCAATATTACGATGTCTGTCCCAAATAATCCTTGCGTAACTTTAAACGATACGTAAATGCAGCCGAACTAAACCCTTCTTAAACACAAGACCACAGGACTTTGTCTTATCCATTGTTATTTATGTATTATTGAAATGTTATATGCTCTTATATTAAATCTACAACTCTATACCAAGTTGTAAGTTCATTTGTTCAGTCTCTCCGGAGTCCATTACTTCAAATTAGTTTCCTCCAATTAAAATCATTATACATCGTCTATTATCATCATTGGGCATCATCTGTTTGGCCGGAAAGTACCAGATGTGCACAAACCTGTACCTTTCCTCTCGCCAGGCCATTGTCCTCCGCTCCACTATTCACAGTCTGAGACGCATCCTGGTGTCTCTAACCTTCTGCGTCTGGTCCAAGTTCTTTGGACTCCTTCTTCCTGCATTGCGTCACACATCCTCATCAGTTCTCTTTGGCATAAGTAGCCAAATTATTATACAGTGGGCGATGAATTAACGAGCATAATCCCCTTTTGTTTACGTAATATATTCCAACCATCACGAAACGATAGTTGTTGCTCGATCATCTAGTTCAAAGAGAGTTTCATGGAGGTCGGATTAGTAGGTTCTGGTCAGCTAAGAAGGAAACAAAAAATGGATAATTGCTTACTGCTTTTACTTATGACAAAAATATGTCTGCAAATATGTAGGATTGGATATTTTTGAAGAGAATAGCAGTCGTTCCAAAAAGCATTGAAAAACTTTTGTTTTAGTCTTCTCTTTTTGGTTGATTTTTCAGGAGGGCTAGAACATGAAATTTCACCGATATATAGCGGTCGATTTTGTTCAATTACAATACTTTCTTTTTCGTTCGAGATGAGAAATTAAAAAAGAAATAATTTTGTTTTCAAGATAGGCGGCACTTCTTTTATCCTTCCGAGGTGGCTCGGTTGCCTAGTGGTCAGGCGTCTGCTTCGCGGCCGAAGGGTTCCATGCTCGATAGCCGTTTCCACCGATGAGCCGCAGTGTGTGTGGGCCTGGTGCACGGTAAGACCCGGTACACACATGCGATTTGTGTCGGGCAAGTCAATAGCCACACTCTTGCTCTGCGTGAGGTATGTGTGTACTACCCAACTTATCTCATTGTATTTCAAGCCACTAATCTCTTCTCCAGCATTTTGCCGCTAATGACTTGTCAAACACAAATCAAACGTGTGCAAGGGGCTTAAGTCTGACGTCGCGTTCTTAACGACCTCTCCATGGTGTGGTACGAAACTTGGAGTGGGTGTGCCGACTCAGGTGTCTCCCTTATCATCTAACTGGGGTTCAAAATTACGAGGTCCATCCCAAAATAGCACTCTTGTTGCTTCAGAACGGGACGTTAATATAACTAAACTAGACTTCAGTCATTCGGATGCTTTGAATGAGAGCCATATTGCTTTAATTTTATGTGGAAACTGTAAAAACCTCTATTACATGTTACAGAAATGAGAGTAGCAATTAATATAATTTAACAAAAGATATTAAAAATTAAAATATTATTTAAACTTTTTGTATTAGATAGATGGCGCATATGCAGCAACTTCCAATTAAATACAAAAACAGATAATAGAATACAAAAAAAAGAAAAAATACAGAAAGAAACAGAAGAAGTAAACAATAGTGATAACAATATACCTTTTTGCGTGCCCAACGTAGCAGCATCCAGTAATTGCATCAACAATACACAGTATTGTTGATGTAATCACTGGATGCTGCTGCGTTGGATCAACAATACACAGTGATTGCATCAACAATATACAGTATTGCTGATGCAATCATTGGATGCTGCTACGTTGGGCGCGCAAAAAGGTGTATTGTTATCGCTATTGTTTAATTCTTCTGTTTTTTCTGTATTTTTCTTCTTTTTTTTCTTTTTTGTATCCTATTACAGAAATAATATTTTCTAATTTAGAAGAAGAAATAGATTGTTGGTACTTTATTATTTTTTTTACCCCTTATAGAAATTTAAATAAAAGGTCCCTTCTTATATCCTTTTGCCGAAGTTACTCTTGCATTTTTATCAAGAAACATCTTAATATTTCTTCAGTAAAATATAATGGCAAACTCTGGTCTTAATATCACTGGAACTTAAAAAATATAAAAGAACTAAAGCCAATTATTCTTGAAATTATAAAATAATAAACTGATTCTCCGAATTATATATAAAAAGACCATGCCTTTTTTTATTCTAGGGAAAAAAATGAAATGTCGTTTTCCACTTTGGAAACATGGAAACTATAGATCAGGCACCTCACTTTTCAGAAAAGCGGAAATAGAATTTCCAGAAATAATGCAAGGGATTTAAAAAAATGGCTACAGGGAAAAAATGACTTTTCTATTCTTGAGAATATCGGAGTGTTCTATTCATTCCACAGCTTTTTTGAATTTCCTCTTGGGGAAATTCTTTTCCTTTAATTTCTTTAAGATAGCGTAAATTCGTTATCGGTCTTACATAATTCAACCGAAATATAATAATTCAGCAAAAAAAGCGGGAAAAAGAAATACTCACAAGAAAAAAAATTGCTGGTATTCATTTTAACAGTAAATACAAAAGAAGCGGTTAGATTGAAAATAAAACTGCTTCAACTTTCCCAATGGAAAAAAAAATAGTTGATAACAGTTTTTGTGTGGAGAAATTCGTTTCTTCCAGTGTATCGAAATTTATTTTTTACGTCTTCAAACGTTAAAATCTGTTTTATTTTTATTCTACTTTCTTACAAAGCAAGCCTTATTTTGCGTTTTTCAACCAGTCTGAATTTAATGATTCGTTGAAAATAACACGTCATTAATTACAATTAAGAAGACGCACAAAAACCGAATGAAGCATTTTTTTTTTCTACCTTTCTCCTCAAGATAGAAAACACGCTGTTAAAAAGATAATTGGAAAATAAATACTTCAATTTAAATTAATCCCATCTTATTCGAAAGGAATCTGAGTCTTGTGCATTCCTAGGTTTAGAAACCGTTTTTTGGTGAAAGAAATTCTGGAGTCGCATTTATTTTGTCTTCGTTTTCGATTAGGTCAATGAGTGGTTGCGAAATGAAATTCAGTGAATTAAAGGCGAGGCCGAATGAATTATTTACTAAATTCAGTCTGCAAGTTGTTTTCTCCTTCAAAGTGCTGAAAAGAATATTTAAATAGCAGTTGAAAATTATAAACGTATAATGGATAACTGATGCTTTTGTGTGAAGTTTAATATACATTCAGCTGCTTGACAGAGGCTATTCCCACATTTTTTTAATGCATACATAAGAAATCGTTTAGCTTAAAACAGTTTTATTTTCACGAAAATTATCTTCGCAGACTTTCTATTATCGTTTGATATTATAGTGATCTAACAGTTTCTTTAATTCGGCGCGTAACAAATAACACCACCTATCTCAATTTTTTGAAATTTCAAAGAGGAAGATTCAAATGAATTTTTCGCAGCCAATAACGAATATTTTAAAATTTTTCTCACGTCTAGTTAGAACATGTGGTCTTAAATTCATAGTAGATCTTTAAAAAATTCAGAAATATTCGTTATTGGTTGCGAAAAATTCATTTGAATCTTCCTCTTTGAAATTTCAAAAAATTGAGATAGATGGTGTTGCTTTTTAAGCGACGAATTACAACAGAGCATTTATGAATAACAGTGGATAGAAGGATATTTTTCCATTCTTTGCGTAGAGAAATATTCCTATTCTGTTATTCAAGAACGCTGTACAAAAAGTCATGGAATCTGAAAATACCTAAAGCTAGAACTAGTATGAGTGTTGTTGAGGATAACGGAAAGTACTTCTGATATAAACCACTTTTGAAATAGTTATTCGCGGTTTTCAGTTTTTCTGTCATTAGAACATCATTTAGTGATGTCTCACCCAAAAAAAAGTTGAATAATGAATGCATCAATGAATTTTCCCAGGATGTAACGTTAAATTTAACATAATTCCTAAAATGCTATTCTGATATAAACCACTTTTGAAGCATAGCCAATACACTGAAAAAGATTTTCACTTTTTTCTAGATATTCTATCCATCACTGTAACCAAATGATTCCAAAATGACCCACCCTTCCCGTCTGAATGAAGATTTACAACAGAATATCTATCTTTGTTGTTGAAGTCGGAGCATTTTCAATAATTCATATGCTTTGGGGTAAGGGTTATGGAAAAATCATAAGAAAAAGAGCGATCTCTCTTCCATATACCCAGGGCAATGTGCAGACGCAGAGTAATAGTTTCATTATTATTGCTGGAATTCGTGTACTAAGTGCGACACGAATTAACATACAACTTCCATTTTCCCCAAAGGCACGATGTTGGCTGACAGCCAAAGTACCCAGTAGCTTAAAGAACCACTGAACGTATTTCCATCCCGTGAAGCACATTAACCGCAGAACGCTTCATAATAAATAATCCTACATCATCTCGAACATCTGTTTAAGAATGTTAAAACATTAGAAAAACGGTTTGGGAGGCTATTTATTTCGGATAAAACCACACAGACAGCAACACTGTTTCGGAACAGGTACTTTATCTCTACTTACTTATTCCCTGACCTTTTTTTTATAATTTTCTCTCAGTTTTCCAATAAACTTTCGTCTGCTATTTATTTGCAATAAATTACTTCTGAAGAATCTGAATCCTTTGAGCCTGAGTGGTTTCGGAGTAAGTTATTTTATTACATTTTTAGAGGTTTCACGGCACGCTCATATTTTTGATGAACATCTTCATATTCTTAGGAATTTTTACTGAGATGCAGATGTTTTTTATAGATGGAAGGGAACAACTTTTATGTAACGGCGAATAATTTTGATTTCAGCATTCCAGATTCGCCGGATTTTTAGATGAGATTCATATCAAACGTCTGCGCCTTTTAATTTCTTGCATTGCTTTTCTGTTAATGAAGCTGAATTCAAAGAAATGCGAAGGAAATGTTTTTAGAAGCAATGGACCTTCTTACTAGAAACTATATCTTCTTAAAAACTAATATAATTTTTTTAAACACGCTTTTATTAGTGTATTAAAAGTGTGTTCTTAATAACTTTTTGATTTTCATAATATTTCGACTTTTTATTTAATAGATTTCATTGAAAATTATTATAAATATTATGGAATTGTAAAGTAATTTTTTTTCAAAATCACTACTAGATGACGCCACTGACGTGCAACCAAAATTTAATTGAAATCAATCTATTAACTGATAATTTAATTAAGAAAATATTGAAATAGTGCTTTCTCAAGAACACACAATCCTCCAAAATGTCAAAACTTTAATATATCAAGAAATGAATCAAAAATCGATTACAAAATTGCAACTTAGCAAACACGAAACAAATCAAGATAAATAAAAAGCACGTAAGGGGAAAAAACCTTACAGAACATGAGTAAAATGGAACTGAATGAATTTTTTTAAGACAAAAAAATTTATTTTATGAAATAAAATCTAAAATGCGCTGCTGTAGCTACTATTATCTCTATTAGTAGAACTAGGACAGGCATAAAACTTTTAGCGTTTTCTGCCTTAAAAACCGGAACAATGCATTTTTCCGTAAGCATCATCAAGAGGATTATTATTCGCCTTTAGTGGATAAAGACTGTTTGCAGTTTTTAAAATCCTGAAATCTGGCTTGCGTATAATTCCGACACTATTTCAATAATTCAGGTTGAAAAGCTTAACGTGTTAAGAAAAAAAGCATAAAATTCTGAGCATCACTTAATTAATTTAACACATAAGAATAAAAACATACACTGTGTTTCCGATTGTTATTTTTTGCAAACGAAATTGGACAAAGGATGGAAAAAATAGATTTTTATTCTCCTGCAATCTTCGAATACTTAATAATAATAACTAACTAAATTGATTACAATGCAAATCTTGACTACAGTGACTTTTTTATAACCAAGTGCAGAAGAAGCCTTATTCAACTCCCCTAAACTGACCTTAAAATTTTGACAGTGGCAAAACTAACTCTAATGCTAAAAGAAAACTCTAACTTCACTTCTACTTTGTCCTCGACAACCACTGAAATGTGTCGGCTTCTGCTTCTAACCCTTCTGGGGGAATCCATCAGCTAAAGTACCCAGGGTTTCCTACTCAGATACCGTATGCTAATCCATTACCTCTGGTCACTTCAGTGGCGAATCCAGGATTCGGGTCTGGGAGGGATGAGGTCATAAAAATTTTGTTTCGTAATGACGAATATCAAAACTTATGGCTTATGTAAACCAGACCACTTTAAGTTTACAGACTTTCCTCACCTGACAATAAGAATATGATTCTTGCAGTGTTCTTTATGATACAATACTTTCGATAATTTAATAAAAAATGCAGTGAAGTAACTAACTAAAACTGTTTCAGAGCGCATCAACGCTGCAAGTACAAGTGGAATGACTAGACAAGTAGGAAAATGTTCGAGCCTGTCAAACCGGAAAGCAATGTTGTCACGATTTTATTGTTTTAAAAAAATAAAAATTAAGAACGAGCAGTTGTAGTGATTTGAAATAAAATCAAGAATTTTGGTTTAGCACTGGGGGCTCAGCCCGATAGCGCCACCTGGATTCGCCACTGGGCCTCTTTATGGCTGCCACAGGTAGTGATTTGGATATTCGAAACACCACATAAATGTAATATGGTACAAGACTAAAAACATTCACATAAAAAGGAATGAGAATAATACATAGGGGAAAGTGGGGTGAAACCGGATACCTAAGGTTTGAAGGCCTGTTGGAGCTAAACTATTCGACATAGAGCTTCTCAAATTTTACTAAAATATTCGTTATTTATCAGAGTACAATATATCTTTCAGGGAAAGTCATAGTTTTACCACCTCTTTTACTAATGATTTTTTTGTAGAAAAAGTCAAAGTACCCGGTTTTACCTCACTAGTGGGGTAAAACCGGATACACATGTTAACTCTATGAGAAACTAGAGAAAACTCGATTTTCAGTGGAAAAGTAGCATATATTTTTATTTTATGAGTCAATTTAAGAATATATAAATTTTCTAAGATTTAAGAATGGTTATAATAGTTGACAATTTAAGAAAAAAGACGTTTTTTTTTTTTAATTTAGCAATAATTACAATAGTTGACAATTTAAGAATAAAGACTGTTTTTTTAAAGATTTATCAATAGTTACAATAGTTAACAATTTAAGAATAATGACAATCAATTTAAAATTATCTGCAAAATTCGTATCTAAATTAGTGATAAAATCTGTAGGAATTAAATAGGGAACCTAGTGATGCCACTAGTGTATTGAAACTCTGCTGGTTTGGAAATTGCAATAAAATAGAATAGCGACAAAATGAAATGTAAGAATCTAACAAATGTTGTATAAAAAATAAATTGGAAAAACATAAATGACCTACTGGGTTCTCCTACTATTTTAATGATCCAAATCCCAAAAGTATAAGAAGAAATAATCCAATCCATAATCAAAAGAAGAACATTATATTCTAAGTAATTCTTTATTCTTTAAAATTCAAGCTAACAGACGAGCTCAGACGAAACTATGACCATTCTTTTTTCTTCACTAGTGCAGAATAATTCAGTATTTGCCCACTAGAAAGAAGAATTAATAACGCCAAAATCAAAGTATCCGGTTTTACTCCACTCTCCCCAACACAGGATAAAAAACACTTCTGAGCAGTTTTTTTTTATCCAAATGAAGAAATGAAACGAGATAATTTTATATCTTAATCAGTTATTTATATTTTTACAAAGAATAAGCATTATTCCACACGAAGCTTGAAATACGTAGATCGTTCCTTTCTTTTCTCACATAGCATTTAAAACATCACTATAAAGAACTAAGCAAAATATAACGTCGCAATAACGGCTAAAATGACAGAATAGACTATTGACATCTGATTGCATCATTGAAAAGCTTACAGCATAGAGAAAAAGAAAGTACAAGCACCTTAATAAATATTTGTTGAGGATTACAAAGGAGGTGATGGAAGCAAAAGAGGGAAATTCTGAGAAGCCCTCTTTTCCCTTGACAATCAAGACATCTCAGGAAGAAAAAATTAATAATGCCAATAAAAGAATTAGAAATAAAAATGGTGAAAGAGTATTCTGCGCTGAGACACGAAGGATATCTCACGTTGACATACAAAAGCTGACAATGGGAATTAAAGATGCGGATAAATGTAAAAAGAATAGAAGGAAAATTATGGTCAAAATATCCAGATTTACCATTCATTAAGACAATTAACAATCAAAGATATTAATTATACTCTTTCGGCGAAAAATTTGCTCAAGTTAGAAAATATTGAAAGGTATTGAGATGAAAAATTGCAGAGCACACATGAAATGAAGGATATGTAAACATAAAAAATGGCAACAAAAAAGTTTATTTCCTTCTAATTTAATTATTATACAAGAATAAATTCAAGATATTTCAATTAAAATAATAAAATTGTGTAATAAATCATATAAGTGGAAATGAAAGCAACTTGCACAAATTAGGTACATTACATTATCAAATAATGTAACTCAATTTATTTATTAATTTTATTTTATTCCCCTCCCCTCAATGTCCTACGAGGTTCTTGACCTACAGTGGCAAGTTTCCAAAGTAAACGGGGTGTTAGAAAAAACACTAAAACTTGATATCAGTACTTAAAATAATTTAATAAAAATAGTTCTAAAAAACTCACTTTTGTTAGTATGCCAAAGAGTAGAATTTTTTTGCTTTAATTATATTTTACTTTTTTATTGTCTTTAATTTGTGATTTATTTTTATAAACGTTACGAAATCTTGAAACCAATTTTTTTTCGCAAATTCACTACCTGGTGGCGCCACACGTATGGAATCAAAATTTAAATAAATTAATCGATTAACAGATCATTAAATTCTGAAAATATTAAAATTGTCAAATTGGCTATTGTCATTGAGAATACACAAGTAAATAATTAATGAGTGGAAAAGTCTATTACAAAATTTTATCTTTACAAACATGAAACTAATTAAATTAAATAAAAAAATGTATAAAAAGATAGTTTCTTTTTGTCTTAATATGAATTCATAGTGGAAATTTCGCCTGTGTAACATTGAATATATCGACTAGCTATATATCAAAACATCTCTCCATTGCTGAAGTCCTAATTTTTCACCTTATATCTATCTATTCCTTACCAATTTGATGCATGCACTAAACTGAAAAAGCAGTATAATCGGAACTGACATTAAGTTCAGGATTACCTGACAGGAGAGGCGTTAATTGAACGAGTTACAACAACGACTGTAAGTTAGGCAAGGGACTTCTTTAGATCGCACTTCAAGAAGTCGTCTGCCTTTCGAATCTTGTTAATATCCCAATTCCCATTAAGACAGTAATTCAATCAAAGGGGAGACAATTCAAAGCGTGGTTCGAAGCTCTGTTATTAATGGCGTCTCTTAATGCCTGCCATAGACAGATAGGACAATGCAGGCTAATGTGTCCAAAATAAGCAGTGTTGTTGTTTGTTTACCTGTCTATCACTGGGAGGATCTGAGATAAGTTTATCTCCATCTTAAAGCGAAATTCTGTAAGAATAAATTAAAATGTCTGCATATGGTAAACTATTTGGGTGATATTTCGATTATTAAATTTGTAACGGTAAAATAATAAGTTGTATTTTATTCGCATGCTATAAGAAAAGAACAGAAAAAGTGAAGATTGTAATAAATTAAAATGTATTTTATATGTAAGATATTAGCATGCCAATTTTCGTGAAAGTTTATCAGAAATCAAAACGATCATTGTATACTGTCGCAAAAAAGAAATGTGCGTGTAATCACAAAGCAATTTTTCGCTTTGCTTATTAAAGATTTCAATCAAAATTTAAATTAAGACTTTTTTAAGATCTAACAAATTATAATTCAAATCACATTCAGTTCTGCAAATTTAAACTCTAATGTAATTTAGTTATACTGAATTTTAAAATTCATTCCTTAGAACTTTTTGTTTAGAATTTCAGAAAAATCAAATTACTTTATCAGATTGTGTCTGAGCCCTCATTTTACAAGAACCGATAAGTGTTTTGGGAGATTCCGAAGTATTCAATTAAATTATTTTATAAAAATGTTAATTAGAATTCCTAATCTGGTAATATGTCCCTTTTTAAATGAAAAAAATTGTTGATAAAATATAAATCCAATATCATAAGATAACTGCAGATAAACTTCGCAATCGCAAAGAAATAATAATAAGATAACTATACATTTAATTTACGTTTATTTACCCAAATAAATTCATAAAAAGTCAATTTAATGAAAATAAGAAAGCTACAGCTTCGAAATTCGATTCTAGAGTGAGTTGAATTGATACAATACAGTATATCTAAAAGTAACATGAGAGAATACTGCGAGAACTATACATGATTCTTTCTAAATTTCAACCACCTTGATAATGGCGACAACTCAAGTCTCTTCACAAGTTTAGGAATATCAATGTGAGCACTATTAGTGGCTCTGCTGATTTTTTTAACAGCAGTCAATCTCCTGCCAAGTGATTAGCACCATTTGTGCTGTTGTTTCAAAAATTCGCTGTTTCAAAGCATCCAAACTGCAAATTTTTTGCTGATGTACATTAAATTTGATAAAGTCCCACAGAAAACCGACAGTTAGATTTATGTCCGGAGATATGGGAGGCCAGGCAGTGGGGCCTCCATACGATGCAACTTTTGATAACATCTCAAATGCTACTAAATTGCAAGATGTTTCTTACTGTCTGGATATCCACACAGCCACTAAATATACTAATATCGAACTTCAGTAAGCTGTAAGAAAGAAGAAAAAGACTGAAGAGTGGCCTCTTTAATTCTGGAAAAATACTGTTGTGACCTTTCAATAGAAACAATGAGTTATTTTTACTACTACTCTAAAATTAGTCCATTCTGAAACTGTTAGTTGTTTCAACCAATTTGTTAAAAAAACCTTCCTAACAGCTTTATGGTACTGAACCTTTTCCTGTAGTCCATTGTATCATATTCGTTCTGGGGACACCCGCAGGTGGGAAGGTATGCTAACTGCATTCCCAGATGTTCTACCGATGCGTTCCAGATATACAAACGGACATTGGTGGTCAAATGGCCACAGTTGATTGGTGATGCACTAGGTGCGTGCGATTGAATTCTAGGTTCCAGATTTCTTTCCTTACTATAACTGTGAGTGGTGCTCGAGATCTCAGATGTAGGATTCTGACCAGACGAGTTTCTAGCGGGCACTCACCGTATGATATTCTGTAACATATCTCGAAATATATTGAATCCTTTAATGGGAGACTGTAAACATCTTCCCTGTATATATATTGTTATAAAACATTTATTCTGAATTCGATGGCTATGCGTATTTGTGCAGTTGAAACTTAACTCGAGTACGTCACACCAGTTTGACTCATGGGCATTGAAATATAACAAGCTGAACTGGATACTCCAGACACTACACGGGTGGTACCTAGTCTTCAATTGGCTAAAGACTAGAAGGAGGGGATTTTTTCTTTCCTTGCAGCACCAGAGGCAACATTTTAATTGGAGTGGGATTTGGAGACACCGTAAATCCATGTTTTTTATTCATGGTCAAAGCGACTGAAATCATGTGAGGTTCTAAACTAATGTGAACTAATCATATGAAGTTCTAAAGTAATGTGAACTAATCATGTGAAGTTCTAAACTAATGTGAACTAATCATGTGTAGTTCTATCAGTACAAACCATTACTTTTCGATACTATTAGCTGTGATATGCCATATAAAAAAATGATATGACGAGTGATACAAGCCTGGTTATGAGCTCGTAAAAAGTAAATCAATAAAAACTAATATGAACCTAAAGCAAATCGTTTTCTGAAAGCGCAGTTTTAAAATCTATCTCAGAATATCAAACGCACAATGACCAATCTTCTCAATTCTATTAACAGTAAAAATAAGTCTGCACATTGTTGCAAAAGCTAAAATCAACTGGTGTCCGACACGAACTAGTTTCCTTCGAGGAGAAAATAAAAATTCATTCCCCAAAGAACCCCCGATTCTCTTTAAATGGAAGAGGTCAATTAAACGTGGAATTTATGCAGGGCTTAAGGATTGCGTCTGTCGTCCAAGGATTGAGTTTAAAGCAGAATCTAAATGCTTCTAAACTCACGGGTAATTAAACTTATCCACCTTAGTTTTATCTCAGAGCTCCGATTAAATGCCGGGAGCTTCGCATTTTTTTTAAAAGCAATTCGTTTCCTACTTGATCTTGTGGAATGGAAGGGACTTCGAAATTTTTCACTGAAAGGACAAAGATCTGCTGTTGAAATGAAAAGGTAGTGATTAACGTCTGTAATGATCAATCTAACGTAAAATGCAGGCAATCTTGTATGTATAGACGCTGCATTTGTTTCTTTCAATAGAGTAAATTGTATGTTTGAACTTGGGAAATAAATCATCGAATATCATAGTAAATGAGATTTGCTGTTGGTGTAGTAGTTTACTTCCGTTTCATTCTTCTCAAACTTTATCTGAAGTGTAGGTATAAGTGAACCGTGTGCTTTCGATAGTGACATAGAATCTCACCATTTCTCAGGCCAAAACTGCCGTTCATTGAGAAGAAATGTCATGGATATCCATATTAGTTGTAATTAAAGAAAAACGAAGTAGGAAGTAAAAGGAAAGCTATGAGGTGTATCCTTACTCCCAGTTAAATAGTTCCGAATATAATCCTAATGTATCTTAAAGTAAATCACGGTCTGTTATATTAGATAAAAAGACCCGTTTTAAAATTACACTAGGGATATTTTGGAACAAAACTCGTAATTTTGATTCGTGGCCAGATGACGAGGATGGCACCTGAATCCAAAATTCCACGTCACTCCAACATCAAAACATAAGATATACCACGAAATTTTAATCCTTTCAGCGGCGACGGTTCGATTTTCAAACCACCCTTTTAAGAGCTTTTTATCACTCAGGCGGTAGTCTTTTAATGATTTATTAGTAAAAATCTAATGAAGACATGAGATGGCAGCAACAGCTCTATTTTTTTTTCTTATCGATTTGTATACACATTACCATCGATTTCCCGCAGAAAAATAAATCTTCTTGTCCCCTGAAAGGGATTTAACGCCCACTAGGCTCACATACGTGGCGGATTTTCGGCTGAATCTGATCTCCAACTCGTAATATTTTGATCCCGTAGCCAAGATTTAACATCATTTATAGAAATACTGTGATATAAAACTTTATATTTACAACAAAATTTTCCAATTTCATGTATTTCTTTCTATAAACACTGATTGAGAAGTTCATTACGCAGTCAAATAGAGCTGGTTTAGGCCTCAGTAATAAAAAAAATGATGGGAGGCTGTCTTTTTTCAAACAGCCGCTGATGTTAAAGCCGTAGAACTACTTTACTCGCGTGACTCTTTTTCCGATTTTCATTTTTTTTGTAACTTCTGTTGTTATCCTTTATCTCTAAAATTAGACATTAGTTATGTTTTTAACATACGTAGTTAACGAGATATAGAGGACCGCGTCACCAATTCATGCGTATTTTTGCCCAACTTTGCGACTGAATAGTCACTGAACTATAATTTCGATGTTCAGTTTTTTTATAACTTCTGTTGTCACCTTTTATTTCTAAAATAAGACATTTTTTATGTTTTTAACATATGTAGTTACCGAGATATAGATGATCTCTCATACAACGTTTTTTGTGGCGTTTTGGCGTGTGAATCAAATTCCTTCCTGAGACCCCAATGGGAGGAACGTAGTCCTACGTTAAAACATCTTGATGAACCTGTGTGACGACATTAATCTTAACCAATCAATCATGAATGGCGATTTTATTGATGAACCGTTGAGCTAAAATGTGATTTAGTTATACTCAATTCACGGCAATGCCTTCAACCCCTTGGCCTGCGAATTTATTTATCCTCCTATCAGATAATACACCCCTATATGGGACATTTATTGTTATTTTAGTCCATATAAAAAATAAATGGTACCTGAGATATTTAAGAGGGGACAAGTGATTTTTTCTTATACATAAATTGATACCTTCACTTAATCAGAGATTTAAACATCAAAATTTCTGTTATTCGATGCAGGAGTCATTCAGATCATTGCATGCGAAGGGGTTAAGTGACTGCGCTTTTCTTCTACCTTCCCAGATGCTGCATGACTACATCCTTCGAAAATTCCTTTACTGTCATAGCATCAGGCACTTATCTGTCAAAATAAAAATATTTTCGAAAATCAAAGCAGTGAAAAGACACCCGGAGATGTAACGGCTTTATTCGAAATATGCCTTTCCGCATTTCTTATTGAAAAGCGAAATCAAATGGGAATTTTATTTGCGCCCGGGACATGAAGTTGAAAGTGGAAAAATCCGCCCGGCAACTGCATCTTTGCCTTATTACCACCGATACCGTAAAATTGAATTTTCAAAGGCTTGGCAAATATTTTTTTTCATCGGAAGATTCCAGAAATATTTCACCCTTTTCAGATATCTCGATTTTTATACAGATCTTCTTTTATGTCTTATTTTAAAGTAAATCGAGGAAATCTATCAAATGTTCGAATCATTTCTTTTTTTTTTGCGAAGAGCATTCAGAAAAAATCAATATATTTCTTTCACATAGTGTAAACAATATCACGTGTGGGGTAGTTTTTGCATACATCGTTGCTTTTAGAACGTCGAAATTGATTTATGCTTATTGTCGAACTCGACTGAGTCGTGAGGTTTTGCTTTTTCTGACAAAATAAACCCATCACTCTGCTTATGCTAATATAAATTTTCACCACACTGTATAAACTTCGTTTTTTACGGTAAAAGGTAAGTAAAATTAATGCAGTGCGTTTTTAAATTGACATTTTAAGGGAACACTTTTTCCATTTCTTCTAGCAATCACATTTCAATCATCTAAGCCACCGGTTCCCGTCCTTCATTTCTCCTCTTGACTAGCCCTCGTGTTGCTTCAAAACGGGACGTTAACCTAACCTAACCTCTTGACTAACCTTTTAATTTTTGAGTACTCCGTACAACCATACTCACCCCACCCATTCATCCCTTCCTACAAACTAATTTTTATTATTAATGTTAAGGGCTTAGGTTAGCTTAACCCTTAAAGGCCCAGTGTTGACTTTAGGTAACATACCCAATTTTTTCTTCTAAAATCATAAGACTGAAGCTCTAATGTTTGTTGTTGCCAATAGGATATATACCGAATTTTTTATTAAATCAATTTACAACATACAGATGGCAGCCTGAGTGCTGATAAAAAAAACAAAAATAAATTGATGTTTTTCACTTGAGGCTGCATCTTTTTAGCTTTGTTTGTACACTTGAGAATACTATATTTCATCCTACAATGTTGAAGGAAATTCCTTATCCGTATTATTAGTTATTAAAATTCATCTGTGTTTGACATTATAGAATTTTATCGAGGAAATGTTTCTATGAAATAAAGCCCAGTGATGTCACTTGGTAACAAACTGGTTTTTAGTCAAACCATACTTAAAACAAAATAGGATTTTTTGAAGTATTTTTCCTATGTTTTATTCAAGAAATGAAAGTCAAAAAACATTTCAGAATCATTTTTTTTAAAAATCGGGCTTTTAAGGATTGAGGGTCATACTACTCGAAATAATTTCATTACATTTGTAGGATTGTTTTTATTTTACATTTTAATTAGTTCCAACTCCTAACAAATGAAAACAGCAAGCTAAATAATTTCGCATTATCTTATGATGAAATCTATATTAGTATTAGTTCCAAGTCCTAACAAATGAAAACAGCAA
>BGPR01003917.1:34578-74513 GCA_013235015.1 Araneus ventricosus
AATCTATATTAGTATTAGTTCCAAGTCCTAACAAATGAAAACAGCAAACTAAATAATTTCGCATTATCTTATGATTAAATCTATATTAGTATTAGTTCCAAGTCCTAACAAATGAGAACAGCAAACTAAATAATTTCGCATTATTTTATGATGAAATCTATATTAGTATTAGTTCCAAGTCCTAACAAATGAAAACAACAAGCTAAATAATTTCACATTAACTTATGATGAAATCTAACATGGTGATAATCAGCTACTCAAATGGGAGACAATTTAAATGAAATCCTTGAGCTTGTCCCATCGAATTCAGTTTTATAAACTTAGGTTAAAATGAAGACAGATATAAACTCGCGTCTGGAGCTGCGTCAAGTTTACAGTGATATTTGTTATTACTATACGCATGAGAAGAATATATTTTTCCATCAGTTCTGTGATCATGAGAGGTATTAAATATTTCATCGCTTCAACCCTCAGTTCTCATCTTTCACGGTTACCCAGTAGACTTTGAACCTTGCATAACTTTCACATTTCACACGATCTAAGCAATCATGTTTAACATTCGACAAACGTACGGTCTCATTTTTCAAAATGGTCTCAATTCATGCTTTTGTGATGTCGTCAAATGTGGCGCTCAGATTTAATTTTGGAATCAACTGCATTGAAAAGAAACAGGATGTGACGTCACAACATAATATAAGAAATGAGCAATTACATTTGTCATGTGACTCTGAGGTCACGTGAATCAATTTCAAGTTTCGTTCTTATTTTCGAGCTTATTGCAAAATTCAGTATTCTTCTTTATGACATTTTTAAGGACTTAAAACAGTCATTTTATAAAAAGTGTTAAACTTAAGTGCATTTTATGCGTTAAATTCTTACCCAAAAATAGAATTTAAAAATTAAAATTT
Organism: Araneus ventricosus; assembly: GCA_013235015.1. Taxonomy (NCBI): domain Eukaryota; kingdom Metazoa; phylum Arthropoda; class Arachnida; order Araneae; family Araneidae; genus Araneus; species Araneus ventricosus. The sequence continues at coordinate 35,487 of BGPR01003917.1, forward strand.
ACTTATTGAAATTTTAGAATATGCCACGTCGAAACAAAATACAACAAATTAATTTAATTCGTGCGACAGAAATCTATTTAAAAAATAACCGTCACATGACAAGAATTCGATTAACGATTATAAATCGTCTGCCCTCGAGTCATTAACGCCAAAGCATAAATTTTCCAATGCATAAACTTCCTGTCGAAACTTTACTATTTCCTCGATGCTGAATTTTTGTTTTCCCTTCGTTACATTTTCTTTTTTATTCAAATTTTGCTTTAATAATATTTTAATTACTTTGCAACAAACACTTTCAACGCTAACAAATGGCTTATCAGCGAAATTTCTATTCCCAATTCGATGGAAATGTTTCCTTTTCCCGTTTTGATTTTACCTCGGCGTTACATTCGTTCATTCCTTTTCCGGGATTTTCTCTTTAATTAGCCCTAACTCCATTCCGATACATGTCCCTAAATCACATACCCTACTCCCTCCCTTAAGTAGAAATACCACACTTCGCTGACTCTTCCTTTTCATAGCATGAAAAATATTGCCAATCTCAATAAATAGCAGGCTGTTCCACAACAAAAATAAAACTGTCGTTACATCTCTGTAAACAACTCCCCGGGGAGGCATAAGAATTTTTGCAACTCATCTGCCCCTCCCTGAAGCCATTTGAATACGTCAGAGATCGGGAAAGGAAAAGATGGACTGTTGGACATGCGCACAAAATATCCAAGCAGCAAGTGTCTTCCTTCGAAAATTCTTAACTGTTCGTATAGTTAAGGAAGTTCATGAAAAGTTAATCTATTGCTATTCAGATCTCCTTTATGTTATTTATCATTTATAAGTATGTTTCTAAAATCTTTTACGAGTGTGCATAAAATCGATCAAAACTTTCCATTTATTTCCCAAAAGATTAATAGCCTAACCTCAAATATGCGATATATGCTAATGCTCTAAAAAGAACACATGTTGCTGGGGTACTTCGGAAAGCAGATAAATAGCTCTGTCGGATAAATTTTTTTTAAAGTTCAGCGAAGACTTGCACTGTACAGAAATGTTTTTGTTATAATGTTTTTGCAAAGAATATTTTAAGACCAAACGTATGCAAATTTTCATTGAAGTTGTGAATGTTTTAGAAAACTTACTACAGTACTCTATGGGCTACGATTTATATTTAATTTTTTTACGAGAAGCTATTTCTTGTCATTTAAACTTAAAGATAATGCATACACACACGAACGGAAACGTTTATTACTCCGAATAGTTTTAAACTTTCTTCATTTTATTTTCATCGTAAACTTTTAAAAATAATTTTTTACTTAGATTTTTCGATAAGAAATCTTATCTGATAATTAGGATTTACAAATAATACATTCTCTAGACTGATATCAATATCATTTAAGTACAGAATACTTTATTTTCATTTTCTACTTAGAAACTTTACTCAGTTCAGAATAAAATAATAGCTTCTTAGCATAACTTAATTTATTAATTTGGAATAAATTGGATTTATGTAATAAACATTTTTATTTTAATTATGGAAATTCAGAAGGATTTTAACTTACTTTAGAAAAGTGTTATCGGTATGTTGGTCTTTTATTTTGCTATAACAAAATAATTATTCACCATGGTTCTATATAGTCTAAAAGTAAATAATTGTTCATAATTTCATAATCGTAATATTACTTTATGTAAGAATTGTAGTCAATATATATTCGATGAAATATCAATCAAGAAAATCGTAATTTAGATCAGAAACTGAATTCAATGACATATTCAATTCATTTCTATAATTTTGGATTCACAAATTATTAAACACAAGAAAATAGAAACAAATCTTAGTATGAAATGCAATGGCTATGATTTACTTTTCTATTTTAAAGAAACATATGAAATCGGGATCACTCCTTTCTGGATCTTATATGAAAAATTTAAAAATTTCAGATTAATAATTTTAGATAATAAAAGATTCTTAAAAAGTGTGATTCCTCCTTTACATTCCTTACTGCAGTCTTTGGTAGAATCGAACTAAAAGTGAATTTCTATTCATACTTTCTGACATTTTATTAGTTGATTACTTAAGTATATGTTTCATTTTTCGCATAATTCTAAAATTTTACAGCAAGATGGTACGCTATGTTCCATTACCACTAACAGGTAGAGCCATCAGTCGAGGCAGACTTCCTGCTTTTCCTTTATAAAAATGTAACTGACTATGTTAGTGTCATTTCTTTAATACGTATTATAGTTGAAAGTGTTACTGATCATTAGATGAAAAAGGCATTTGATTTTTTGAAAAAGCAAGTAAAAAAGTTTTGAATAAGCTTTCTTGATTGAAAAAAATGCTTCAAATAAGAGATAAGACATTCAATAAAGATAGGTAGATATTTTAATTCGTAAAACATTCCGCAATTGCAAATACCCTAAATTTCTATGATATATAAAAATATATATTAATTTTTTTGAGTAAATGAACTTTTCTATATAAATCTTGTGCATTTCCTGACAATTTTATTGACAAACTTATATTCCAGCTTTATTTTCCCCCAAAATTAATATTATTTTATCCTTTTAAAGACATACACAGTGAGAAATTCAATTAACCTACAATTGAACTGAAATATCTTCTCCGAGCCTCACTAGGCTTCGCTACGAAAGCGTGTAATGAGAGAGGGTATAAAAGGAAATTGTTTAACGTCACTTCCACTCTTTTTCAAAGTATGTTTCAAACCGTCATATTCAACTGCAGATTGTTGAAAAAGTATTTATCTGGTGAAAATGCATCCTGATTTCTACTGAAGTGGACTTCACTACTAAAATACCGACGTAAACCTTCTAGAACAATGTTAAAAGATCTAAAAAGAAAAATTGACAGTTTTGGTTATGCTCAAGATTTTTCAAGCATAAAAAAGAAACATTTGAATCTGTATCTGACAACTTTTCGACTAAGTTGCTCGAAGTTCTCACTTTGAAAACATTATCCATTAAGTCCTTCTTCCAAGTTTTTTTCAATGAAAATAACTTAATATTTACTGCAACGAAGCAAAAGTTAATTTAGTTCAAACCTGTGATTTAATTAAAACTCACACTGTATATAAAGCTTCTTTTCTATAGACCTAAAAAGCGATAAACTTTGCGAAGTCCACGACGATGCGCAGTAGTTCAATTTTTCCTCCTCTGTTCATGGGCATCCGAGCTTCACGTAATCGTCGCCCCCTGCGCATTAAGACACCCGAGCAACCGATTAACGATCTCTTTCAGACTAATGATGCTTAATTACCGACGTGGGTAAAATAATTTGCCTTTAACTGTCATTTGCAGCGGGCACAGCTGGCCTCATTGCCACTTTTAACTCGGCCGTCGCAGGATTTGGGAGGGAGATTATTCCTTGAAGTTCCCTAAGCTGGTGTCAAGTACTCCATCGAATTCCTCCAAATGCCCATTTTGCGGTCTCCCCCGTTTGAAGGGTGTTGCCGGACTTCGCAGTTATCGATAAATTATTGCGCACGCTCTCATGGTTAAGAAAACAATATTTGATATTGTAGTAGTAAAAAGTAATTTTTCAGTGAAACGTGAAGGTTGTGTAACTTGCAAGTGTCGTTTTTTTTAAGCTTCGTCTGAAGGTTGGAAATTTAATTGTGGCAACCATATAACTTCAGTCGATACAACATCGGTAATAGCTTGAAATTTTTATGGTCTTTCCATGTTGTTGTATCATACCAGCGTTGTGTATAACTCGTTTCCAGTGAAATCAATTTCATTCAAAGAAAGCCAAAAAACAAAGATAAACTCAGAGGGAATCGAATTAAACAAACGAGGAATACATTCTAGTCCATATTATCAAGGGCTAAGAAGTTTATTCGAAATAGATTCAAAATAATTGGGAAATTTTTCTGTAAGAAGCTACCTTGCATTACGCCAAATATAGCTTCTCTTAACCCGAAATTTCCCAACAAAAGACAAAGGAGATCTGTACATCTAAAAAGCGTTATTTTAAAAGGAAAAGGAAAACCAAATGCAAAAATAAAAACGATAATAAGATTGATTTAAAAATATTAGCCATCTGGCTGTTAATAGCAGCTATCATAAAAATAAACTTACCCCATGCCGGGAATAGAGAAAAAGGAGGGAAAAAAATGTCCTCACGCTATCACAATCCCACGCTAACTTTCTGTTAAAATAAGTAATCAGCAAATTTTTTAAAGAAACATTAGAAAAATGGCGCCATCTATATTCGAAAAGACAAAACAGAAGGAGGAAAAACAGGAATTTTAGGGAATGGAATACTTAGACATATTAATAAAAAACAGCCCTTAATTTCCATCTATGCCTCAATGAATGTGTGTTTTTTTAGATTTTATATTCCAGACTGCTTTCAAGTATAAGATATTTAATGCCGTGAATATTAAAAGGAAAATAGTTTCCATTGAGAGTCTTTGGAAAAACATTGGAAGCCATTAAAAAATCATTGTTTCCAGTGACGTGGAAATCTTAGAATATTTGAAGTCGTACCGGTTATGTTGATGGTTTGAATCTAGTGGTTAGTCGTTTTAAGAATCTCTGGAAAAGTTCGGTAGCGACCAGTGACAGATTTTTTGATTGCTGGTGCTGATAGCTGCTCTACTCGGATTTAAGCCCCTATGATTATGATTTGATTCTAAAAAAGAAGTACCCACTTTATGGCATTCGCTAGCGAACTCCTTCCAAAGATTCTTAAGATGATAGACCGTTCCATCCAAGCCATCAACAGAACTTGTACTGCTTAAAGTATTCTATTGCTCTTGCATTGCTGGAAACAAATTGTACACAACGCTATGACCACACCGAACGACTATAAATGCTTCATGCTAGTACCATTATTGTATCGCCTGACTAATAAATTTCCACTAATCACCATTAATAAATTCCCAACCCTCGTAGGTACTTACGTATTAACGCCACCGAAGCTACAGATTTGGCGGTTTTTAAGTGCCACCAAATTTGATAGTTTTTGTACTTACGTAATAACGCCAATTTGGCGGTTTTTAAGTGGCGCCAATTTGGCGGTTTTTGTACTTGCGTATTAACGCCAATTTTGCTCTTTATTGGCGCATTACCTCCAATCTGTAGCCTCGCTGGCGTTAATACGTAAGTACCCCCTCGTATTATTTGTAATAATATTTCGTATGAATAATAGATAAGATATTAATCTTTCTTAAGTGGCGTAGCTGTGTAGGAGGTACCGAAGCCTGATCGCTAGTCTTACTGGGCGCATGGGGACAAAACAGTAATGCTTTTATGTCAGTTTTTAAAGTCAAATTCGAGGACAAGACGAAACGAATACCATACCTTTGGGCACCATATATTCTCACTTTGCCACTGATGACGAGTGAGGGTGAAAAAATCCTATTATCTGCCGGGTGCCACTTATTCTTGCTATAACACTGATGAAAAGACTATATTCATCTAAGTTATATTCCGGCACCCATTGATCGACTTTTAAATCACTACAATACAATGAACATTAAAGTAGTGAACAGTAAAACTACTCAAAACTTGGAAAATAACCCTCAAAAGCTATAAAACATGCGAATAGATAAAGTTCATTTATAAAACTACAGACAGAGATAGTCAGGAGTGGCTTTGGAGTTTTCCCGACGGGGGCACGGTCTCCCCGACAGGGGGGCTCGACCTGCTGTACAGGGGGACGAATGTAATGAAATTGGTCTCAAATTTTCGCAAGATCTTTATTGATCAACTAGTTGAACACCCCGTACAAAAATGTCCCAGACAGGGCACAAAAACTCTCCCCTACCGGGGGGCCCTGCCCCCCCCGTCCCCCTCTGGTGCCACCCCTGGAGATAGCTCAAGTTGCAAGTACAAAGAAGTCTATAAGCGACCTAATCGTAATTTGTTTCTACGCTTCTCAGGACAATGTAAAAGGCTTCGTGAACTTCAAAAACCTTTGGTTTTATTTAAAGAATTTTATTGAAAGGAAAATCAATTACTAATATTGGAAATTATTATTGTGTAAATTCTGAACCAATATATCTATAGCTTTTAAATACATTAGGATTATATTCAGATCTAATTAACTGTTCGCACTGATACATCGCTGTTGCTCTCCCCATTCTGTCAACCTGAGTTATCTGTAACTATATAGTAGAGACAGAAATTGAACCTATTTACATATGTAATCTGATATTCGATTTCAGCCAGAAACGCGAATAAATACTGCATATCTATTGTTTCTTTTCCCATAACTCATACTTAATCAACTTTATGATCTACTTATTTGTTACTATCCGCCTTCGGCGATCAGATTGTTAGCCGGGAATATTACTTCAATTTAGTCTTGCATCATTTTATAGTCATGGTTCTCTTTACAATGTAATTTAAAACTTCAGATTGTGGTAGATATTTAACCCATGTTCTATTAGTGAGCTTGGACCACTTCTGTTCATTGTTTATATAAATGTTCTTAATAGAGTAAAATAATTAACCATATCCTGTAACCTCTAATTCCATGTTATCGGCACTATCTTCACTTTCTTATTTCTCTTGTAAAATATGCATTTGATTTCAACATTAAAATGACGCAGCACATTTTATGGCCAGCGTCATGTTAGCTGGATTAAAACATGGTGAGAAAAGAATGAAAACAAAGCAACCAGAACCATTCAGCTTAATATATATATTTCTTAATGTAAGCAGAGCAATATCTCGGAGAGCTTGGTTTACAGATTTCACAAAACTTTTGATGAAATAAAATATGAAAACAAAATGTATTAAGATATTATCTCATATTACAAAAATGAAAGAGAAATATGCAATTAAATATTTGTTTAAACAAAGAAAACGATTTCAGATGTGTTCCAACAATGAAAACTATTGTTGTAAATTATGCCAAAAATATTTTCAAAAATGTATTAAAATTCTAGAAAGCATTGTGCGGCAACTTAATTGATATCATTGGATAGGTACTCTTTTGCAATTTCAGTTGGCGTAAAAATCATCTTTGTGCTGTAATATTTTCGGAAGTTATTAAGGGAAAAAGCAAAAATTTCGCTTAATTTTTAATTAATTAAAATTCTAATTAAAATTTCAAAAAAGGGGCTCCAAGGTGCACGTTTCCACCCTCCCAATTATGTTTGTGCCAACTTTCGTAGCTCCAGCTCTAGTGGTCTGACCTGCAGAGCGCCAACACACAGAGAGACAGACACACACACACCTTCTCCTTTATTAATAGTAGAGATATTTACACCTTGTTATGAAACTTCTGGATACTAGCGATAGATTTCTTGACTATGAACCAAATGACCAGTACCATCTAGCCAGACATCTCACCGTCTAAGCTTCTACATCATATGAAAATAAGGACATTTCTGCTGAACCAGATTTAACACGCAGGAGATCAAGTACATGGCTAATATTCATTAAATTCCAGCCTCTATCCAGTAACTCCTGGTTTCTGAAGAGACTGTCACAAAAAATTGTGTTTTACATATGCGATATTGTTTTTAACGGTATCTTATTTACATTTCATTTCCTAGACTTATTAGAAGTCTATTATTGTAATGCTCAGTTTGTAAAAATTCGTTTTCTACATTTACACATGCTTAACAAGAACGCGATTGAAAGTGAATGCTGCATGCAGCAGTGGCGTTTCTATTATTCTATTTACTTAGATTAACTTCCCGTTTTTCTCCCTCTAAGCGCTCAGTTATTTTGAACTAATAGCTTTAGAACTTTAAAAATTAGCTTTTAAAGTGAATTATTGTATCTTTTTGCGTTTAATCAAGTTTCCGTAATCTTAAGAACATTTTTATCTATGGTACTTTAAGAAATATATACACATAAACAGTAATGAAAAAATATGAATCAAACGCTTAGAGGGTTAAGACACTCGAGGACCTACTTTGTGACTGACTGCTTAAATTTAATTTGACAGGTTTTAAAGTGAAATATTGTATCTTTTTGGACTTTAATCAAGTTTCCGTAATCTTAAGAATATTTTATGCATTGTTCTTTAAGAAATTTATACACATAAAGATTAATGAAAAAATATGGCTCAAACGCTTAGAGGGTTAAGACACTCGAGGACTTACTTTGAGACTTACCGCTTAAATTTGATTTTACAGATTTTTAATAGAATTATTGTATCTTTGATGCGCTTAACCAAGTTTTCGTAATCTTAAGAATATTTTATCCATAGTTCTTTAAGAAATTTATACACATAAACGTTAATGAAAAAATATGGCCCAAACGCTTAGAGGGTTAAGACACTCGAGGACTTACTTTGTGACTGACCGCGTAGATTTTGAACCTCAGTCATATGACCAAGACGACACTTGGGCTGGCTACCCATCCTACTTATTTCCAAACCAAAGTGAGGGCATTTGACTCTCGGTGAATATTTCATGTCGCATATATATACGGCAGATCTTCAATGGAATCCGGTGTCGAACCCGCGACTCTCCTATCCTAAAGCCGAGACCTTACTGCGAAGTTACCACGGAAGTTTAAATTATTCTTTAATGATGCACCTATTTTACCTCATCTTCATTTGTATTCATGTATCTTAACCTGACTAGAGAAAGTCTATTAAGGCCATATTTAATTTGTAGAAATTCTTTTCCTATGTTTGCATATACTCTATATGCATGCCATTGCATATAGAGTATTCCACACACATCATTTCAATTTCGTCTGTGCTGTTAAAAGAAAAAAATGAAAGATTTTGTGAAGAGTGGAGACTTAAAATTAAGTCTTAGATCAAAAAGCAAGAGAAGTGGCTTTTCGTTTAAATTAGAGAAAATAAAACGTGCAATAAAAAAAGTACATCCAAAATCTCTCGACTGCGCTACAAGGCAAATTTTTCATGCATTAAAAGAGTTAACATATTATTTCCATCTCTTCTTTTACAATGGCAATAAAAATAAACGCTTTTGCGATGAAGAAGAGAGGAGAGAAAAGAAGAAATCTATCAAGTGAACAAGGAGATCTCTGGGCGGAGGACAAGAAAATCTACCAAAATCACGTCCTGGCAAAAGAAAGGCTGGGAGAACATTGTTGGGAAGAGTAAAAATCGGAAGCTGAAGTAAAAGGAAGTTGAAAGGAACGTGACTTTGGGATTCAGGAGCTGGATTGGTGGAAGGGAACCAATGGCGGGAAAGAAAATTTAGTGGAGGACCCAGAGGAGGGGGAAGAAACGTCGGGAGATAAATCGATTTAAAGAACTCTTCCTCCTGGAAAATGGGAGAAGATTCTTTTTAATCTAAGGAAAACTTAGTCTTACTTATAGGACTATTCCGACTGGGAGGCTTCCCAAGGCTTGGGACCCGTTTGGATCGTTCGGAATGATCGCTTTTGTCCACCCTGAGAAGGAGGAATTCATTTTGCTCATTGGTCTGAAAAGTGTTTAACCTTTCCGTTCTGTGAATTATCTCTTCAGCCTACGCGTGAAGAGGCCAGAAGTGGCTAAAAAATAGGGCGGCGTCATTACATATAAAATATAGAGTATTTCCTGATACACAGATGGCGGAAGATAGAAGTAAAGGGGGGACACATAGTAAACTTTTTGGACAAAAAGACTAGATGAAAATACATATACAGTGTATTGATTTTTTTGTTTAACTTTTTAAACAAAGCAACAATTATGATGATGGATATCTGTGCATCTTAAAAATATAGACAGGTTACCGTTAAAGTGTATAATTCAGTTACTTCAAAGAATGAAGAATGTCTAGTTATTTCCTGAAATAATTGATTAAGTCAGTTAAAGTAGACATTAATAATTTTACACTTTAAATGATTATTCTATGGATAGATAGTTAAAGTGTAAAATAAATAATTTCATTGAATTATACAACATGCAAAATATTATTTATGCAAAGACGCAATAAAATCATTCGTTACAACGGAGATTATTAATATGGCACTTGGAATTGCATAGAACATTATTTCTAAAACAAGCACATTTTAAAGATATATAATTAAAGAGTAAAATAAACAATTTAACTGAATTATATTGCATACAAATTGTTATTATAGAGACAGTAAAAAGTTAGAAACTATATTTAAAATCATCCTATATAGCACAATAGTAGCTAATATTAACAAGCGGGATGAGTCATGTTGATTATTTTACCTTTTAACGTGGTGTAAATATTTATTTTATAAAATAGCTAGTCGAAACATAGAATAAAAATGATTTTTAAGCTTTAACTGGCTAATTAACTGTCTGATTTAACTGATTAAATAATTCATCAAATAACTTGGTATTCTATGAAACAACGGATTTCGTATTTTAACGACAGCAAATGCGCGAAAAATACGAAAGAGCACAGTATAGTTTTCCACCGCTACAAATATCTTAACCTTCAGATTACATATAGGTGAAACCTTAAAACATACTCACATATCAGTAATGGGGGGAGGGGTGAAATTCTAATGATTAAGCGATACAGCGTCTGTATAGGAAGAAATTCTAATGGTAAAGCAGCTGTACTCCTTCAGGGTATAAGCCAAGAAGACGACTTAAAGGAACAAACACTGCAGCCAACTTGGCTAAATTGAAATATATCTTTGAAGTGCTCTACATGTTATCTGCTTCAAGGAATTATATAATCAGTAAAACCAACTATGCTACATACCTGCTGATTTTAGCAACTAGATGTATCTCGATGATCCTGGCCTTTCCAAAAGTTCTAGTTGTGACCATGATTAGAAAGACAACAGAAAATATATTTAGGTGATTTATCTACAAATATTTTTTTTTCTTATATGAGAGTAAGAATGCCATGATATTATAAAATCATTTAAATAAATTGCGAACACTATTGTTTGTTTTAACTAAAAAAGCAGTCAAGGCCCGATTCCACATTACATCTACCGTGTACGTAGGAATGATGCAGGTTAAAACAAACCAGGTGGGAATAAAACAATCCTCTCCTGTTGTGGCTTTGAAGTTTGGAGAGTTATATGTCGGCTTGGGAATTTTCAAGGGTCGTCTTAACAAATCTCAGCGCCCTAAACCAGGATGGTTGGCGCCCCATCAGAATCGTAACTAGGAATTTGAACGCCTGTGGCCTATAGAAAATACCTACCTAATATAATTATTAAAGATAAAAAAGAGACAGAGAGAAAAGTCTCTTGTTCTCTGATTAACGCCTAGTTTGACAAATTGGAACTTTTCATATTTAAAATTATAATTAAATTATTTCTTTGGTTCGAAATTAAAATAAAATCGACGTAGTAAATTTGCAGACGCCTTTGCATCATTGGCGTCTCTGGGCTACAGCCCAATTAGCCCATTGGATAAAACACCCCTGTGATTGTTCTTGGTTTGACTTTTGGACATGACTGTGCTCATTGCCATTTGACCATGGTCCGAAATTACGAGATCAGTCTCAAAACAACCTTCAAATATCTTCAAAACGGGACTGAATATCTAAAAAGACAAAAAACAATAGAAGCAATTTGATTGGTGTGAGCAAGTGCTGAAACATCCGGGAAAAAATTGCGAAATACAAAGATATAAAAACGAATTAAGGGAGGAATTAAAAATACAAAAATAATAACAAACAACGAAGAGGAGTAAGAATCCGGTGGATGACGTCATCAGAGACTATTCATCCATGCAGATTCAAAACCAGAATAGGTTGTTTTCTGTAGAGGAAAAGGACTTTAAAGTCTGAATTTAATATGAATTTCCTCTAAGGCCTGAACCTATACCGGAATCATTTCAAAACGGGACATTAGTCTAACTAAATTGGATCACGATTGAGATGAAGGAAGTACAAAATCTCGGCAATATCCATAATCTAAGAATATTTTGAATTGGAGAATATAGAAAGATGTTTCTAAGGACTTTTTTCGTTTTATTTTCAATAAATATATTTTTACATCCATTCTATATTTTTCTATGATTAGACATAAGCCGGTTAAGCAAAAGAGGCATTATCCCTGGAATTGTTTGAAACAGACGCTTAGAAATATCCGTTATCATTTTTTAAATAATCCAAAGAAATAATTTTTTCTAAAACGACCTTCTGCAGTATATAAAACTTTTGTAATATAGAAAACGATTTCAATAAAACATCTCAGCATCATATAATGTTTTTCGTGGATTAGTAGAAACATAAATTTAGTCTTTGTAAATAATGTTTGTATTTATGTAACATGCAGACATCATTTACCATGTAAAGATGATATTTTGTGGATCGTAAACCCTGTCGAGTTTCTTAATAATATATAATACTTTTCAAGACAAAGTTTTACGAAATTATCACATTTGGTTATTTCAATATAAAAAATGTTATTCATCAGTTCATATGAAAGTGTTTAAAATATTTTTTGGATGGTCAAAAATCATTGTTTTGACTATTATTTTCGCTTTGTAATCATTTATTCGACATATTGCAAATTTGATAAAAGAAATAAAAAAACACACTTTTTAGAAAATTACAAAATGTTTCTAGACTGAATAACTTTTGTTTGCCATTTTGTTTTGTATAATACAATATGATATGATCTTGTTCTGCTTTCTTTATAAAATGCTGAAGAATTCATTCGAATTTTCTTAGCAAATATTGACATAAACAATGTTATTTATATAATCATATTATCAATATTACTTATATAAATATTTAAAGAAAAGTTTCAATTTGTCAAGAACATTATTTTAAGCTTATGAGCAAAAGGTCTTATTTCATTAGTTGAAAATATTTCACCCAATTGATTTATTTTTGTAACAATTTTTTTACTTACTTAGTTCTCTTTTCATGTTTCAGAGCTTTAGAATACTGCCTTGATGTTGGAAATATTAATCTTTCTGCGATTAGGACAATCCGTGTACTTAGACCGCTCAGGGCAATCAATAGAATACCAAGTAAGTGAAAATTCCTTTCTTTTTCAGTTTTCCTTTGCTTTGTAGTTGTTTTTCCTCTAAAATAGTTTAATCGATCAAAGGCCAAGAGTAAAATCTCATTCTTTCAAACTGTTTTTACTTTTTCTCTGGCAATGTTTCTTTTTCTTAAACCTTTTGGTCAATACGATACCAAGTAAGTAGAATTCTTCGTAAAATTTTCTTTTTATTTCGTTTTCAAAGTTCCTCAACTCAAATCTTTACGACAGTAAAATATCAAAGTGAGACTTCTATTTCCTGTTTGGGGTTCTTATATTTCTTCTAAAGTTTGTCTTTCTTGATGAGAAAAGAAAGAAAAATTAAGTACCGGAGATCAACTCATAATATCATTATAAACCTGTGACTAGAAAAGTAACACCGTAAACTTAAGTTTTGTTATTAGAAGACTTAAATTCTTAAAATTAAAAGGAACTTTATATTTCTTTTGCGAAAATAAAAAATTTTGAATTTGCGTTGCCAAAGATTGTAAGAAAATACATAGATGGACAATGGCCTAAGTATGCACTTCTATTCATTTTCAGACGCAGCTTCTAGACTTTTTTTGTTTGAAAAACGAAAATTAAGTTAAAGAATGTGTGTATTGACGACAACAATCCGCAAATCGTCAGCATAAAATTTGTCATTTGATTAGTACTTTATTAATTGCTAAATTAACAATTTGATGAAAAGGAATCAAAAATCGTCTGCTAAACATGTTTATTACTAAAGAATTGTTTAAATAATTATTTCAGTTCTGCTGCATTTTATGGCAACGTTGGTTATAATTCTTTTCATTTTTTAAAAGAATCGTTTGATTTTATTGTTTCCTTTTCTCATGATTATGTTGAAATTAACTTAGAATTTTGATTGTTACGATGACGTTATATAAAGCCAGCGTGTATTAATTGGGTAAGAAAGTCAACTAAAATTTCTCTTTTTTTTTGTGTATAAATTCATCTTTATATATACAAAGAAAGATTTAATTTGACTTGTATATTTTATTTGATGTATTTTATCAGAAATCTTATAATTTAGTTGCATTTCTATTTCAAAAAAGAGACGTTTAGAAAATCTATGAATTATTCTAGCATTGTGAATCAATAAAATGGAATAAATTTTTTATAAATAAAGAAATATTTAAATAATCATTTCAGCTATATTGCATCTTATGGCAATGTTGGTTATTATTTCTTTAATTTTTTTGTAAAAATCGTTTCATTTTATTCTTTACTTTCTTATGATTATGGAGAGCTTAAATTGGAATTTTGATTGTTAAGAAAACGTTGAAAGTCGGCGTGTATTAATTGGGTAAAAAAGTTAACTAAAATTGTTCTGGTTTTTCTTTTTTTGTGACTTTATCGTTATCTATGTATGTTTGATTTGTATATTTTATTAGAAATTTTATAATTTATTTGTATTTCTATTTCAAGAAAGAAACATTTGGTAAATCTCTTACTTATTTTAACTTTGTGAATAAAGTAGAATAATTATGCATAATGTAGAATTATTGATTCCAACTTATTAGAACGTCATCTAACCGCGGTTTAAGATTACGAGGTCCGTCCCAAAAGTAGCCCTCGTATTGCTTCGAAACGAGACGTTAATATAACTAAACTAAACTATCTTATTATGAAAAAGTTCAATCTGGTCACTGTTGAATTAATAATTTCACATACCATTTTTACGCCATTTTTATTCACAGAGTTAGATGATAAAGCAATCTAAATCGATTTAATGTGATTTAGTATGGATATACCATAGCTACAAAAAACTGCTTTTAATGTAAAACAGTAGTAAATAAACCGCAGCATTTTTCCAAACCAAATTCCCATAAGTGGAAAAAACTTTTGCCTTAACAGAACATTTTACTGTATATTTATATAAATAAATTTGAAGTTTTAGTTTGAGAATTTAGTTGTGTTATTTAGATAGCGCAGTCATAACTACCTAGAGTTGAAGCCAAAATAGTTTTTGTACTATAGAAATAACATGCATCAAATCAATACTATTAATTTTGATTTTCATGGTAGATGAGATGACTTTGGGCTTTTATAAATCCTTTTAGGCATTCTGGTAGATTTGTAAGTTGTATAATTTTAGAACTTTTGAAGAGATTTAGTTCTGCCAATTTTGTACACCATCTCCATATTTTGAAGAGGAAGATAAAGACTTTGCTGCAGAGCACCATTTTTAACTGTGTCTTGACCGAATCTATTCATCAGAAATTTATTCACTCATTAGATGACAATTCTCCGATTATCTGATGCAGTAAAAGTATCATCTCATTAAATTAAAGCTCATCTGGTTGTTTAAAATGAAGGAAACTGACTTTTGGGATGAACTATAAGGTTAAACATCGGTGAAGCATCGTATTTAAAAGGGATATTTTTAAATCATTTGTGGATTGAGATGTAATACTTTGGTAACTATGCTTTGACTTTGATTACTATTTGAATGAAAAAGGGGAAAATGGGGATAATGACCTCTGTTGCTAAAACTCCTTAAACTCCCCAGTCTCAAGCGAAGCGAACTCTCGTAATTTCTTTATCCCTCACGTTATAACAGTTGAGTTGACAACCGATTTCATCCCACACATGCTCTAATGAGCTCAAGTTGTTGACTGTGGATATGATGGAAATCGTTGCAACTCCTTTTCTTTTCGCAATAACCTTAAAATCCAAGCTTCATATTTAAAGTAATTTTCATGTTCAGAAATAAAAAAATTGTCCCAATGAGAGTGAACTGTAATGAACATTTTATTTCAAGAAGCTCAAGTGCATACATTTGTCCTTACTAGCTATAGTGAATTTCAGAAGAATTTACATACATCCACTTTATCACACTATTGTCTTTATATTTAATAAAATATGGGCGATCATCATTAGGCTTAATTTTGGCTTCCATATAAATAATCACTCCGTAACTTTAACTAACTACTATATTATGCAGAATTAAGATCACATTTTTAAGAAGCATTATTTACAATTAAAGATATGACCAATTGAAACAGTTCGTCATTAAACAGACTTTTGGATGGCCCATCGAGGTCTTTAGTCCTTGCGAAAAAAGCAAACGAAGTTAATACGTCTCGTACCGCGTTCCATCTCGTCTTCTGTTCTAGGCACCTTGATGCTCTGACGTCACTGGCGATGGCAGCGCCATCTACAGGTACTCGGCTGGTCGCCCACAATAATGCCGCTGAAATTCTTTAATTAAAAGTTCTAACCCATTTTTTTCCCAATAGTTACTGTTCAATTGAAATTACTAATCCTTATTTTCGATCTAAATGCTAAAGGTGATCAAATATGTTGCCTTTCATCATACTTTTCGTACTCATTTTATGTGTTCGTTAATATGAAATGTATTCAAATTCCATAAAGTTCACAATTATTTAAAACAAGATAACAAATCATACAAATTAAGATTTTGCATCGATATTTCAAGTATATAAAAAAATGCTTTTCTTTCTTGTATTCTGTAAAATGCACAAGAACGTGAAAAGTATTTTTCACTGAAACATTCAGTGTTCTGTATTATTTAAGAATTTATTAGCTTTTTCTTACTTAAAAAACTTGAACTATATTTGCATTTTCAACGTAAATTCTTTGTACTTCCAAATTTAATGATATTGCATCTGTCTTAGTTAATGCACAAAGGGAGTGAAAATTATATAGAAATAAACTTAACATGGAAAATCTGAAAATTAGATGACGACAAATAGAGATAGACACGAACATTACTCCTGCTTTGCTTATTTTTCTAAGGATGTGTATTTTCTTCCCTTTCTGTTCTTTCAGTAACTTCATTCAATTTATGACTTAAAAAAATATAGCAAAGCTGAGTTTTTTCCCAAAAGTAAATGCATATATGTGACTTACGTGATTTTTTTTTCTTTTAAACAAATAAGCTAGTATTTTTTTACATCCAGATTTCAGTGAATAACATACAACAGAACACAGATGCATTTGAATTTCAATCAAGAACAAAAATATCTCTGATAAAACTCCTGAAATATCTATCCCATATATTTCTTTTCTAAAAATTGCAGCCAATAAAGAGCAGTCCATCAAAAGTTGCAATTTTTAACTTTCTGAAGAACATCACAAAAAAGGACAGATAATGATGTAGGAACGAGTAGGGAAGTTTCTACAGCTTGCTGATAAACACAATAAGTAGTGAACTTCTTTCAAAAGAAAAGGCATTAGCTGGAATTAAAAGGCGAATGCTTTTCCTTCCATTCCCGCTGAACTGATCAAAATATTTTTGAAAGAAAGTCCTAATATTCTCAAGACAAATTCACCTTCTCTTTCTAAAAGGTAAATGTTGCTTAAAGTGCATACCGTCAAAAAATGCATTACAACAGCATCGAAGTAGAACAATTTTTCTTTTAGAATTAGATTGAGTTCATTCGCAATGAAAGGACTAGTATCATCTAATCCATATTAAAAAGATCACTTTGTTTGCAAAAGTAATTCGTTAAAGTGCGATGTTGTTTCAAAAACAAAAAGAAATTCTTGTTTTGCCAACAAAAAGAAAGATTATTCTATCTAGTGTTCTATTTGTGAAAAGTTACTCTGATACGTATTGAGAGTTTTTTCTCTAAATATTAAGATATTTCTTTCAATAAAGAACACATTCTTCCCATCTTTCTTAATGAATAAATTCGCATTTTCTGCTTCAAATTCAGAATTCCAAGAGAGTCCTTTCAGTTTAATTACTTATCTGAGCTCAAAAGTATTATTATTATTGAAGCACTAATTAAATATTTTAAATATTCTTTCAAAGGGAGTCGAATAACCACAGAATGTAGTCTACAAAAACCAATCTGAAATGATTTATCAAACACGGCTAAAATTAAATTCCTGTGATATATTATTAAGCTTCTTCATTTCGTTCCTCGAATATTTCCAATAATGAGCAAAGTATTTGAAATGAAATTCAGGTTTAGCGACTAACAAATTGTGGCCTTTCTCTTCTTTCCTCCATTTGTATTTATTCATCAACATTTCTATTTATACATCAGCATCTCAGAAATGAAACTGAGCAAATTCCAGTTCCAAAACCTGATAAAGGTTAACTGAAAATTTCATTTGTTCCTGTGTGAACAATTTCGTCTGTAAATATAAATTTTTTCTCAAAAGTTTTATTCTTATGTGAAAAAGCGTGGCTTTTTATCTGTGAAATGTGTTCATAATATAATTTGGAACATTTGAAATGTGAAAGATGTTTTTCTCTCTCTTAGGTATGAGAATCTTAGTCATGCTGCTTCTCGATACGCTTCCAATGCTGGGGAACGTTCTACTCTTGTGCTTTTTTGTGTTCTTTATTTTCGGCATAGTGGGAGTGCAGTTGTGGGCTGGCCTTCTACGACAACGGTGCTATATAGATCTTCCTAAAAACGTTTCTTACCCAGAGTAAGTACCAACTGCTTTCTAATCCAGAAGTGTTAACAAAGTTTTCTTGCATGCTGTGAGAAGATAACGGAAAACAAATAAGCGATTTTTTTTTGCCTGCAAAAATTCTTTTATATCATGAAATGTACTTTTCAAATACAACCAAGATCCACTATAACAGAAAGATTTGCCCATACAGACGCTTAACAGGAAATAATGGCACCGGCTAACTCATTTCTATAATAGGAACGGTGTGCTTATTAAATTCAGTACACTTTCCTTCAAAGTGTAACACATTTGAAATCAAATTTTTATCTATTATTATCCATTATGACTTAATAATTGAGACGAAATTTGCAATCAAACGCGTTTTAAAGATTTAAAATTTTTAAAAATTATTTTGGAACAAAACTTTTAATTTCAAATGTATTTTACCAAATTTCCAAGCAATTTTTGTTAGTTGTAATACCCTCACAAAGAAGATTTAATAATAAATGGATAGAATTTTGTTAGTTTGTTGAGCTTGGCGTGTAAAATTCCATTAAGGCAGACATTTCGATGTTACCCTTATACTAAAATATTTGTAAGACTGATCATGTGAGATTCTATTTCAGTGCTGGGATTTTTTATGTTTGTAACAAATTAAATACTCTAATTGGTAACCAAAGTAATAACCATTGGGAGAAAAAAATTCCTTTAATAGGCAAAATATTTCTTTTGTTACAAATAATAAATTTAATAAATATATATGCAATACACATAAAAATATTTACATCATTATGAAAAATAAGAATGTAATAATTTATTACTTTTTCTTTACTTAAAGGAATACTATAAATTTACATTTTTGTTGTTTTTCTTTATTTGTTTTTTCAAGGAGATGTTACAATTTTTGAAAATTTTAACAACAAATTTGAGTAATTAAATCTGAACAAGTTTAGTTTTAATATGTAATGTATTTCTGCTTCTGTTTTCATGATTATATTATTATATGAAATACGAGTACTTTTTTTTAATACACATATATTCTTTGCTTAAGAAAAAATTTGTAGAAAAAAAGCCTGTTACCAAAATAATTTTACAAAACTTTTCAAAGAGAACATAACATAGATTTACAAAATATTTTTCAACGAATAAAGCTATCTCGATGCATATATTATTAAAAAAATAAACAAATATTGAATATCTACTGAAAAAATTTTTAAAATTCCGCAGTTTTAAGCCCGTAGTAATAATAACATATTAACTCGTCACTGCCTTTTTCGTGAAATTCCTTGTCTGATGACATGTCGCATTGACACATTTTAAGCCTCAGTATCGAGAATTCGATCAAAACCTCATTCAGTCCACCCAAAAAAGACACCAAATCACTTCAACAGAAAAATTCTATTACTTAAAAAAACGGCACGTCCATTTTTCTTTCCAGGAGAGCCATGATTTAAGCCCAGTATTTCCAGTGGTACAAATACACCAGATGAAATATCGATCGGATTCTCCTGATAAACGACTTTCCTGATAAAAGAGAGCGGAAAACCCGCATTTATGGATGAATCGGAACAGGGCCTGACAAGATAAAGATTGCGCCTCGTCCTTTTAAATTCAAACTCTCAGAAATTCGAATATTTGAACTCTCCAACAACGGCCCTTTCCTCTTAAACACCCTAAATTAAACGCGAAGGAACAATCGAATGTTTAACTTTAGGACTTCAAGTGCTTTTTATTTCTGGAAATTGGGAATTTTCTCTAAATTGCAAAGTCAGCAGGAAAGAGATTAAAATTACACTCATGAGTACAGTTTAAACCAGTTGCAAAGAAATTGTGAAAATGTATTATGTAAATGGTTTGTAAGGAAATCTTTATAAATAATTTTTCTAAAATGTTTTCCACTCTTAATTATGAAATAGGCTCGACCACTAAACCTGAGTGGCGGGATTTGGATTGTCGGATTCGCGTACAAGTTGAATAAACAGCAATAGTTTAAATACACAAAGATTTCAAATTAGGATAAGGGGTGGGTGTACCAGCCCGAAAAGGGAAATTATATGCCGTTTTTCCGGCGCTTTCAAGTCTATTAAATCTTTTTTTTTTTTCTTTCACGCGCTCGCTTTGGTGCCACTCCGAACTTGGGTGCCACGGGCTGCCCCTAGTAGGGTTACAAGATAATAGATTAGTTTCCCCATAAATAATTGTGTAATATAAGGAACTAAAAGATTTCAAAACTCTTTATTTACAACCAAAACAAAAACTTCCAAATTATCTTTGTTTAAACAAATATTTTCTAAATCTGTACTCAGTTCTACTCGGGTGTAAAATCAAAACTAATTTGGACATCTTCATAGTGTTTCTTATTTCAGACTTCTCAGTTTTCAATAGAGCTAATCTTTAATTTACTTTCTGTGTCACGACATTCATTTATTGGAGTGTTTTAAACACGCAGGAAGTATTTTTCATAGCGATGCACAAAAAAAAAAATCGAGTCATTTGGATACAAAACTCTTCAACATTTAATCTTAGCTGTTTTATTGTACAACGATTTCTTCGCCCGCAGGAACGTGCCGCCTTTCTACCACGATCCAGATGACGACGAATCCGAGTACATCTGCAGCCTGGACAAGGACAGCGGTATGCACCGGTGTGCGGACCTTCCCCCCTACACATACATGGATAGGCCGTGCAACGGAACTGCCCTGACCTTCAGCAGCAACTCCCCCACTCCCACCTCCTGCGTCAACTGGAACCAGTACTACGTCATCTGCAGGGCCGGCAACAGGAACCCCTTCAAGGGTGCCATCTCCTTCGATAACATCGGACTCGCATGGGTGGCTATATTCTTAGTAAGTCCCACTTCTGCCTTCTTAAGCCGGTCATTCACGGCCGCTCCACGTCATTCCATTTTCGAGTCCATCCATTAGGTAGGTCTTTCACGACCTCTCCACACCATGTAAATTCATCCACTAACAATCACTCCGATCCCCGACCCCGCCTTCTTCGATTTCCTCGGTGAACCACGCACCGCAAGCCCCCCTCCCCCCTTACGCGCACACACACACGCGCTGTCCAAATGGAGTGATGGATAATGGGACACGTTGGACTTCCAACCTTCTGCTCCCATTCCATGCCAATTCTGACCGGTCTTTCACATTGGCGATGGTTTTTGGCGTAGAGCGGTAGTGAAAGACCACCTTTACGATTAAACTATTTTCTACATGAAATAAGGCATTACAGATTTGACAGTGGTCCAAGGAATTTTATTTTTGTCTATAGTCTGCAACCTGACTTCAGCATTCCAGAAGAGCAATTACCTTAAAAGCAGAGTGGGAGACCAACCTGCACATCAAAGAAGCGTATCGATAGAAATCAAAGAAGCCTCTGAGGCTAATTTTCGATAACAGAACTCTCGTGTATGCGAAGGAGCCGCTACCTATGCAGCAAAATTCAACCTTTTTCGTCTTTTATTTTTGACAGTTTCAATCGATTGTGTGTTATTCTGTTTTATTTTCTATTGGCCTTAACGAAACGAAAACATAAAAATGTTATAGGAATCCCCGCTTTATGACTTTAATTTGAAAGGGTTTTTTTTTTGTATTATTACTCAACAACAGTCTTTTGCAGTATAAAGGAGACAAATTGTAAGTTCTAAACAGGTTTTATGTTACACCATCGTTACACAGACAAGGACTTTCTGGCTTATATACTTACTGGCATGTTTTGGGGTTTCAGTGACAGGTAATTTTAAGAGTAAGTGTCTGAGTAAGTAAGTACGTAAGTGAAAAGAATAATAAGATGAAATGCTTTTATGTACAAAACTGAGGCTTTAAAACAGTATGCATTTGAAGAATTAGAAGTATCGATATAATAAAATTGAAAATATTCGAGTAAAAGAAATCCTTGAGTTGAGAAGGCGGCTCTTTCAAAATATTAAACTATATATCAAAGTATACATAAACGATGAGACATAGAGATTCACTCTTCATTGAAAAGAGAAAATCGCTATAAGATCAGTTTTAAGAATAACACATAAATAAATCAAATATGTTAAAATGTAAAGAGGAAATGGATAATGCTAATTACATATCCCATATTTATTGATATAAGAAGTATTAGTATAAATGATGAGAAATTACAGTGCAAATATGGTGCAAGATAATAAAATTTAGAATTAAGTTACTACGATTTAGAATTTGAAAAAATATTTTTATCGAAAAGACAATAAAAGGGGCATTATATTGTATCGTGGGCAGAAACGTAATTTAAACAAAAGAAAAAAAACATTTCTAGAAAGCATACACAAACCCATATTCTTAGACTCTTTCTTTTGCAGTGTAATTCCAATAATGAGATCGGTCGGTGTGATAGGAAATATTTTGTAATCCAATATGCAAAAACTCCTGTATCAAAGTAGTAAAACAAATTCTATTTTCAAATTCTTCTCAAATGTAATATTTACATGATATTTTTTCGTTTTTGGCGATGATACACAGGCATTCTGTTCAATCATAAATCGTAAAAATTTATGCCGATGCAAAAAGCACCACCTGCCAGTAGGGCACTTGATTTATATTCATGGCATGAGATCATTACTGAGAAAGGTGCCAAGAATATTTTTCCATCGATGGCCAGATGAAACCGTTCATAGAAGTTTAAAAAAAGAATACGAAGAAAAAGAAGAGAGAACTGAAAACCATCACAAAACACTGAGATGGGATGTCACTGTGCATCATCAAAACTATTCCTCCTATGCGAGGAATTTCGAAATTTTGCTTATACTCGCCCAAACCCATTCCGTGAAAAGAATGATAAAAGGATACACACGTACATTTTCATGGCTGTTTTTATTTTCTCCATAATCCCCATCGAATTTTTTTGAAGTGGCATTTTTTCAACATCTCTTTTCTGCATCTTTGTACTTAGACTTATTAGGAAAATTGTAAAAAGGTATAATTAATTATTCCATCCTTTTTTTATTTTTGTAAATATTCTGTAATTTCTTCTTTGTATAATTTTTATGTTAATAAGTATCTATATTTTGATTACTTTAAGGCAACTAAGTGTGTGAAAATGGGTTTATGTATATATAAAGCTTCCGCCAATTTGATATTCCTTAAAGGGTATTTTACACAAAGAAACATGATATATGACTGAAAGATATTGTTTGAAAAGCTTTCATGCAACATTGAAAATAAGTTAAATTTGACATAATAAGCTTATGCATAACAACTAGGCATAATTATCATTCGCAGGTCAATTAACAGAATTTTCACAAGTAAAAGATCGAATTCGGAAGTCATATATTTATAGATGATTCTGTCTATATATATAAATAAATAAAATTCATTGGTGTCCCATACCGATTTAAAAACTTCCTCAATGTTCAATAAAAATACTACTAATGAGACTATATATCTTATATTTATTATTTAAACTCTTTTGGCTTAATCGAATGGAAAGGTAATATCCGATGTGAAAATTGCCCTGGACATTATAATAGCTTGAATGCCAAATTGTGTTATGCACCGTAAAGTGGATTAAACGAGCTACTGGGGGTGAATAACGTAACTTCGATTGTGGTCAGCTGATGAGAAGGCCCTCTACATGTATCCCATTACCCAAACTATAATCTACGCTAGATAGAAATTTTTTAGATTAAATTTATTTTTCACCATGCATATAATATAATTTAGGTATAGTTTTCAGCATAATTAGGACTCCAACTCGTTGTTTTTTTTGTATTGCGAAGCAGAAGGCGAAACAGACGACGATTAGAGTTCTAAGAAAAAATTTATAAGATATAGACATTTCAATTAGTGATAATTCATCCTCCTGTTCAGAGGAAATTCATTTCAGAAAACAAAAGTATGCTCTGACTTTTTTTACTTCAATAAAAGAGCTAAAAATAGTGCTTGGCGATTTTCATTGCTTTATTCTAATTGTTCAGTAAGCTCACAAGCATTATGAAACTGGCAAAGTGCCACCTGCGAAATGAACAGCGCATAGCAAGCCTATTCATCACTTGGAAGTGTGAGCAATCATCAATAATAACGGTTTGGAAAGTTCCTCCAACTACAATATCGGTCGATTGGGAACTCAAGCAATGAACATCCTGGCCTACTATCGACATTTCCGCCGTCATTTACAAAAGAGAATTCCATTTACGCGTATACAAAAAAGAGGATATTTAGCCAAATGGGATTAATATTATCTCGTGAATCCCAACACGAACAGTATTTTTGGTATTACAAAAGGTTTGGCCAAGTTGTTGACTCTATAAACAATTTGGACTTCATGAATAACTTTAAATCATTCCAGCGAAAGATAAAATTTAAAATCTTGCTGGAGAAGCAAAACTTCAAGCATTAAATTGTTGTGTTCGTCTTCTTTCTGAGTGGCATTTGAAGCCTGATGCTGACCTACAGTTTGCAGAACTTTTGCGCTTATTGTTTACCACCTCAGTCTCAAAATATAATGTTCTAAAAACTTTTATCGATATACTACCAATTAATTAGTGTTTTCTTAAAAGACCTTTATGACAGAATGGTTGTATCTTCGGATAGAATGTTAGGTTTGTCTTTTAGCGGGAAAAACAATGTATGGCTTATGCAGCAACTCGTTTTAAATTAAAATATTCTGTCATTGTACTTGGACTTTATAAAAATGCCAATAAGAAAATAATATCCTTGAAGAAACTAATATGAAAATAAGTTAACAGAAGTTACATGAAATCTGGAAATGTTTTTAACATTGGTTGAAATCTTTATTGCGATCGTTCCACCATTAAGGGTAATGGAATGTCTCTAATGGAAGGATGTCTCTAATGCACTGAACTTCATTTAGTATCCCTAAAAATAGTATCAATTTTAATAATTATTTCGAGTTGGTTTCAATAAAACATTTCACTCCACACTTATGTCTAATTATCTGTTTCTTTTTCTTTCTTTTTCAGGTGATCAGCTTAGAAGGCTGGTCAGATATTATGTACTACGTACAAGATGCTCATTCGTTTTGGGATTGGGTTTATTTTGTCCTTCTTATTGTTGTAAGTAATCATTTCTTCTTTTTTCACTGTATTCTGCACTCTATGTTAAATTAACCCGAAAACAATGATTAGATTACGGAAGCGGAAAAGATTTAACAAGCACTCAGGAAGAAAATGTCAAATTGTGCAAGTACAATTTGGCGATGAAGAGTTGTTTTGAGGCCTTACTGTGAGCGACATTAAAAAGATATGTACTATACGTTATAAGAATAGCGAAATAAGTAAATTCGGTTTACATTGCGTTTCAAAATTCGTGCAACATTAAAATATCCTGAAAAGATTATTCTTAGAATTTTAATGTAGGATTTCGTTCCTCCCATTTGGGTCTCAGGAAGAAATTTGATTCACACTCCAAAACGCCACAAAACTTGGTATGGGAGATCCTCTATATCTCGGTAACTACATATGTAAAAAACATAACTAATGTCTTATTTTAGAGAAAAAAGGTGAAAAAAGAAGTTAGAAAAAAATTCAAAATCGGAATTGTTGTTCAGAGACTACTAAGTCACAAAGTTGGGTAAAAATACGCATGAATTGGTGACGCCATCCTCTATATCTCGGTAAATACATATGTTAAAAACATAACTAATATCTTATTTTAGAGATCAAGGTAACAACAGAAGTTGCAAAAAAAAACATACTTAAACTTAAAAACTTACGAGAAACTTCGAGAAACAAAAGATTCACACGAGTAATCCTACGCCTTTTACATCAGCGGCTGTTTGAAAAGACAGCCTCTTGTCATTTTTTAATTATTTTAGATATCGAACAAAAAATAAGTGAAATCGCTTTGCATCACCAAATCATATGATTTTCAAAACACTTATATAAACTGATTTCAGCATCATTAAAAAGAGATTTTTAAATCTGAAACATTAACTTCGAATAATTAAAAATAAAAATGGAAAAATAATTATAAATTTACTTAAAGTTTGGTGTGTTAATCATTGCTAAAACACACAAGGTCAGGGAAAATGTTTTAAAAGTTTAACGTAGTTACTAATTTACTTACTAAAAAAACTAGATAAGGAAACATTCTTTTATTTGCAAAGAGAAAGATATCCATGGGCTTCTGAAAGATATTTTTAATTTTTGTTTATTCATCTATTTATTTATTACATCAGAACGCAGACAAACAAATTTAACTAACGAATACACAAAGTTTTGCATACCAATATATAAAAAATAAGTATAACATTTATGATTGATTTCAGCAATTTTATTTTCTCATTGAGCAAATAAAATCTTAATTTATTTGCTCAATGCGATAAATGCTTAATTTATTTGCAAATCTTAAATTTTTGCTCAATTTCCTGCAAAAATTTCCATGTATCTGTAGTAAATTGGTCCTTCCTTCATTACTTCAAGAACGACGGATTCCAATAGTGTTCCTACTGAAGTATGTCAGCTAAGCCTCAGACGAACTACACTGACAAACAACATTGAGAAATTTATGAAAAATACGAACATAACTAAAAATATTGATTGAAAACAAAAGAAGGCAAGCAAGTGAAAACGTCATGTATGTTTTGAGAAGTAAAATAATGAAGCATCGTTCTTAAATCATTTAACAGCTTTTCTAAGGAAAAAACCGATGCTATAAAGTTGAAAATCTTTAAGAGGAAATTTACGCCATTGTGTGGAGATCTTATCTTCGAAAGTAGTAATCCTAAAGTCGCATTACTTTCAGAAGGTAAATCTATTTCTAGAAACGGTTTTCCTCCGACTTTCAAACATTTCTAGATCGGAAAAATAGGTTTAACTAAGCACGAAACAAATTCTAAAAAGTTAAAATTTCATTTTTCATTTTTTGTTCATTTTTTTTAATTTTTGCACAAACAGGAGTTTAAAAATATATCGTTAGGGAGGTATTTTGGAGAAATCCTTTAGATATACGAGGATAAGTCATTAAGTAAGTCACAAAAGATAAGAAAAAATAATTTACCATGATAATCACTTGGAAACAATTTTATTTTCCAACATAATCTCCACAAATGTTGATGCACTTATACCATCGTTTTATCAGTGCCCCAATTCCAGCTGCATAAAAATCTTTTGGTTGCTGTTTCATCCGCAGTAGGACTTCGTGTTGAACGTCGTCATCATCTCGTCGTCAGATGAAAATCGCTTGGGGGCTAAGTCTGGGCTGTAAGGTGGATGCTGTAGCACTGACCAACCAGACATAGCCATAAGCGATTTTCATCTGTTTGGTCCACTGAAACAACATCTTGGAGGCAAACACTTTGCACATGATGACGACGTTCAACACGAAATCCTATTGTGGATGAGACAGTAACCCAAAGAATTTTATGTAGCTGAAATTGTGGCGCTTATAAAACGATGGGATAAGTGCATCAACATTGGTGGAGATTATGTTGAAAAATAAATTTGTCTCCAAGTGATTATCATGGTAAATTATTCTTTTCTTATCTCTTGTGACTTACTTAATGACTTACCCTCGTATATACGGGTGACCTTTCAGTTTAATTCAAGTGTTGACAGCAATTCTGGTAAGAATGAGTACATCTTAAAAACACGAAGGCATTTTATTTTAGCAAAATTTAGAGAAATAGGAAGCAAATGAATAACCAAATCTTTGAGACAGACATACATATATTTTGGAATTTCTAGCCAAAACAGGAAATGCAGCGCAAGAACTGTTAATCGGAATTGTTTGTAATTGAATTTCATAAGTACAGGGTTGTTATAATTAAATTTCACCTACTCGGAAGAATCTAGTGCCTGTTCTAAGGCTTCAAATGAGACAAATTTTGACTAGAATGTAGTAATTTTCACTAGAATGCAATAATTTTTACTAGAATGTAATAATTTTGACTAGAATTAAGACTTAGAATTTTAGAATGTAGCAATTTTGACTAGGATGATGCGTTTTGTGAAACCAAAAAAGTTAAAATTTCATCAAGTTATCTAAAGACTTTTATGGTCTATTTCTAGAGCTACCTAAGTTAGGTAATTTAATTTTAGCAACAATGGAATTAATTTCCGTCGATTTATTTAACAAATATCTCCAAAACCCACCTCAGATATTGACGCAACGCCACATATTGATGAAAATTTCAACTTTTTTTTATTCTTTTCGATTTTCACAGAACGCATCAATGATTCTACATGTTAGTGCAAATTTGTTTGTTTGAAGCCATAGAACCGGTTCTAGGGCCTTGTGAATAGGCGAGATTTAATTATAAGAACCCTATACAACTGCGTACGTGAATTTCTAGATTCTACATACCTGATAAAACTTTAAATTTAAAAGAATATTTTAAATGAAATTGTCCAGTAAGTTACGTTAGTATTATTACTAGTCAAGAATTTTCCCTTTCATGGTACATATTCCACGTAAAATCCTATGATTTTTTTTTATTTATCTGTTATCTGTTCATTATCATTCCCGCATTTTTTGATATTTTTATATGCAAGGCTTATGATATCATTAAAGAATAAGTTTTTAAATGTCCATTTTCAATTAGTAATTACAACTTCCTATTCCTAGAAAAAGAAGTAAGATA
Source organism: Araneus ventricosus (assembly GCA_013235015.1). NCBI lineage: Eukaryota > Metazoa > Arthropoda > Arachnida > Araneae > Araneidae > Araneus > Araneus ventricosus. The sequence continues at coordinate 64,314 of BGPR01003917.1, forward strand.
AAAGTAGCCTAAATAGAATTCAGTTTTGCTTTTAAACTAGAGAATTCCTGCTCTGTCATAGAACAGTAAGGAGAAAACAGAAAAACCATTATTTTCTCTAAAGTTCTGTTAAGAGTATATAAAATCTCTTCCATGTTTGAAAATATGATGTCAAAAATATAATCATCTTATGTAGATGTCTGAAACAAGGATATAAACCTCTGTATGAAGATATATTTACGCATATACTTGCAAGTTTATTATCCGAGATTATTTTGTTTATCAAATATGAAGAATATCTACATGATCATTAGTTAGATTCATTCAGAAAAATCATCTGTTGAAGTTAGAAAAAAAATTAAAATTCTAGGCACATCTGTTGACAACAGTTTGTGACATGCATTTTCATAATATTTATTTCAACAAACGAAAAAAATGTATGTAATACTTAATGATTAAATGCTTAATGCGAAACTATGATAATTGTAAGCAATGATTAATAAATATAAAATGATAAATGCAAAACTTTCCACATGTCTTTAGAAACCAACGTCCTACTCACGGCAAACAAATACTCCTGCTCAAAGAAACCTTACCATGGCTATGTGGTAGAGCATTGTACTAATAGCCCGTGATTCGAATTCCGACCACAGTCGCTTAATCAAAGCCCTGGAGTTTTTCTTGTTATTGTTTATTTAAGTTCTAGGAAATTCTAGATTTTTTTACAATTCTAGGTGAATTATTCTAGAATATTCCTTAAATGTATAAATATTGAGTCCCGCAAGATGTGGGCAAGTTCTCTGCTATTCTTAAGAGTTGCCTGGGATTAATAAATCTGCTTTCTTGTTAAATTATGTTCTGAAATTCTGTGCATCTTCCTGACAATTATTAGGAAAAAGACTTCTTCGATATTTTTGTAATACAATAAGTTTTCTGTTTAATGTTATTTGTCACGTTGCATTAAATATGACCATGAAAACACCGCAAGAAAATCACAACGTAGAAACCATTTTTGAAAATTTTAGCAACTCTGAATCTGGGCAAGTCTTTTCTGTGTTTGCTCATGCGAAAGACTGCTTTTTCTTTTCTGCTTTTAAAGTTCAGAGTCATTTCCCCGGGGGCCACTTTCTTGCCTCCCATGAGATATCTGGATCCTTTCAAGCGAGTAACGGCCCGACTTTTATCCAGACTAATATGTTTATATGTGAAATAGCATTGTCTTTTCAAAGGGCATGTTTCATAAACTTGAGGTTGAGAACGCTTCACTTACTTTTGCTGTTTTTGTAAAACAATCTTCTTTGATTTTGTGATGGGAAATAACTGCTAAGAATAATACTTTTATATTCTGAGAACATTTTTTTTAATTAACGCTATAGTTGTTTCGATTTGTTCTTTGCCTGCACATACTTTGTAAATAGATGAAACCTAATGATGTTGATTTCTATTATTTTGCTTTTTCATTACCCTTGACTGAAAACGGTAACTAATACGTAGAACTGGAGATCAATATATGAAAAATTCGTCTTTTCTGCATTGCAATGATTAAGTTTCCTTTGAAACAGATTTTCTTATTTTTATTTTATGTTTCAAGCTGTCGTATGCAAATTAATTGAAAATGTTTAATATTAGCGACAAATGCATATCACAAAGAAATGCTAAATTTGAAAAGTATAATTTAGATTAAACCGGCAAAGATAATTATAAACAAATTGTAACTTCGAATGCGGTGCGTTTTTAAACATTCCTGCGAGAAAAAAGTCGCATTGGTGTTAAAAAGAATAATAATAAAGATTTAAGTAATCACATATTTTCTGCAGCTTCTTATAATATCATAAACGCCTTAGTTCCTAAATGCGAATTTAATTTTATTCACTTTTTTAAAAATGTTGGGTACATTTACTTTCTTCTCTAAGACTACAATTATAAATAGAGGTCTTCCTTATGAAAACTGTATTGCAATACATAATTTGATCACGGTGAATTTAGTTTTGTAACAATTTGAGAAATTATTGTGATTATCATATTAAAAAAATAAGAGTCAGACAGATTTTCAAGCATTTTAAGATATATTTTTTCCTGAAGTTAATTATTTCCTCGTATTTAGGAATAAGTTTGATTTTTCCTTTTAATTTTAAATATCACGGTTTTTGAAAGTGAAATTTAAAATTACTCTTTAGAAAAATTTCCAGTAGAATTTTCGTTTATTATACTAAGGCTTTACCTTTTTCCAAGTTTTTCCCGGACTATAACTAGCATTATTTTAATATTCTCAATCAATTAAGGAATATTGGAACCGATACTTCTAAACGGATTCCACAAATCAAAAGTGAAAAAAAAAGAGTTACTTTTTTAATGAAGTTGATTAAATATCTTGAGAAGAACGTACATGAATTTTTACTTTGAATAATAGAAAATAATATGTATACTACTGGTATAATAGAAAACATTCAGTGTGATGAAAGAAATTCCTTTATTTGCAGTATACCTGAGAAATTTGTGAGCGCAATCACTTCTCCAGACTTTTTCTGAATAGAGTGACAGAAAGCGTCATTAGAATTCTTTTTTCAAGCATCATAGTGTTCCAAAAATTGATTTAAATATCCAACCAAAGTACCATTTTGAAGCATTAAAGTTGCACCTTTAAAGTTACGATTATCCGAAAACTCAGAAACTAACTCCAGACTTTTCACAATGTATATTAAAGTTTCGATAACTGTAGAAAATTTATCATTGTGTCAAGCTAGCTGAAATTTTTTCCCTTAGGAACTAGTTCAAGGAAAGCCAGCTTCTTCAATTGTATTCTTTTTATGAACACTTTTTTCTAAATATTTCCTGATTCCTTAAGAGTACTACCAGACTGAAAAAATGTAAAAATATATAATCGATCAAAAAATGTTGAAAAATTTGGTTTAGAGACAGTAGCGACACAAGTTATACATTTCTTAAACTTCTTTTTCATCATAGAAAAAAAGATTTTAAAACTAAGGCAAAGAAAAAAAAATAAAATTGAACAAAGTTTTTTTCCCTCGGTTAAAACAATTTATCACACATTTTAAAGAGAGTCATTTAAAATGCATTATTAATTTAAACAAAGTCTCTCTTCCATATTATTCTCAAAATTACCAAAATGTTTGTCAAAAAGTAATTCAGGATTCTTGAAGACTTAATAGCAATAACATTTCAAATTTTAACCATTGCCAAAACGAAAGGTTCATTTATGCTTTTCGCAGAGGTATAAATTTTCGTTAAGATTATATTATGAGATCATTATCTAAACTAATCAGTTGTGAGCTATGATAAATGAGAGTAATTTTGGAAGAGAAAAAAGATTTTATCTTGTGCACACAGAATGCATTTCGTTCATTAGCTTAAGAAAAAAACCTCTTGATTTATAATGCAGAAAAAAATCATTTAACTCGTGAGAAAATTACTCTCATTCAAACTTTTTCCTTAATCATGGAATAATTTGTAATTATTTATTTCAATAACGAAAGTTTTTAAAAATAGCCTTGCATGCAAACAGTGTGGCTTTTGTGTATTGATAAAAAATATATATATAATTCCTTCCTAAAAATGCTAAATGGTTTCTAACCGAAATTTAGTTCTTCATCAACAAGTAAAGAATTCGTCCTTTAAATAAGACAGAACCATTTTAGGAAGTCTTATTCATTTTTTTTCAAATTTTATAAATGTTATGCAGAGAAAAAGATGTATAACTTCATGTTAATAAAACGAAGCAAGTACAGGCTTTAAAAGATTTCATTATGATTCAGTTGGCAGCTAAATGTTGTAATAGTATCATCTTCCACATCAAAAATTGCCATTTGACTTTTTAAATTAGTTATAGAATTTCATTTGTATAATAGAGTATGAAAGCAACGAAGGCTTAAGTCATTAAACTGAAATTTTTAATAAAAAATCGTATTTTACGGCTACTTTCTTCGATACTAAACATAGCCGTGCGATATTTTTGTCTTGAAATTTTCACGACAACAAACTGCGTGAAATTTTATAATAAAACGATATCCAAAGATATAAATACTAATGTTGATGATCATTCATTTATAAACATTCAAATTCATAACATAGTTTGGTTAGTAAAAAAGACACTGATCTAGTGCTGATCTTCATGATTATTGCTACTTATCGTAAATTGTTTTTGAGAAGAATATAATTTTTGCCAAAAGTTAAGCTTACAACCACCATTTGTTTGTAAACTTTACCCAACTAAATGGCTTTGTTTATTCTTTTCTTGTGTTCGTGTGAAAATAAATGAAAAATAAACTAAATATTATATAAGACTTCAAATATGAATTATAAATTCTAAATTGTCCTTCTAACCATTTTTACTAATTACTTAACTTTATGTGCCATGGATTGCATGAATTTAATTTTGTTTGACGTCCACATTGTACTGGTATTGTATCTGATACGTTTTTGACCAAAATTGTTCTAGTGCAGCAAAATGAAATATAAAACATTGATTATTTATTAGCAAAATGTCTTTTATTTTTAAAAAACTATTGAATTCCAACAATATATATATATATATATCCCAATACTGTAATGTACAATGTGTAAGTTAGATATATATATATATATTAATATATATATATGTAATAAATTAATACGTTCCTAATTTTTAAAGACGCTACTCAAAATTTAATCCGTAAAATTATTTATACTTAAACTCTAAAACACAATTAACTGTCACTTCAACGGGCTGAAATCCAGTTATCCAGTTTCAACCGGTCTGACGTTCGGGAATTCCCCTTTTTTCCGATACTACTTAATCTCGCTGCGATGGTTCAACTTCCTCTTTTTAAAATCATGTATCCTTCGTACCAGACGCCTGTTTTGGCTTGGCTTGTTTTCTTCGTCGCCTTTGACCGCGCTTTGCGTCTATTTATACTTTAACAATGGCTTGATATTTTTCCGAATTATTTAAAATTACCTGAAACCTGTCGATTAAAGTATAATTGAATAAAATAAACTCATCTTCACTCGCCAAAGACTGCCTCTTCATTGGATTAACCAACACTAGTTGAAATGATGTTTCATATATATATATTAATTTGATACTTTTCCTATATCTAAATCTTCACCACAATATATTTTCAAACCTTATCGAATGGGAAAACAAGTGTCATTTGCAAATATTATCGACGTGTTATTTTTTCCATTGTCATATATAAAAGAATTAGAGCCCATTAAAAATTTTCCTGAACTGGCATTTTGGTCTAGTCAAAAGAAAACTTTCAATTTAACTGCAGTGAAAAGTATCAAAAATGAAAACACCTTTCTTTTTATTTACAGATGACGACATGTTTATTTGATGATAAATGAAAATGAAAATTTCAAAGAAAACTCTTGAAATACTGAATAAACTGATGTCAGTTAATTTATTTCCTTTTGGTACTTTTTCGATTATTCCCCGCTTATAAACAAGTGGAAATCCATCTGTTTATTTAAGTTAGTTATGATTAATTGAGTCATTTATTCTTCTTTTAAGAAGAAAGGTGTTGTTTATCTTTATTATAGTGCTCATATATTTCAGTTAAGTTTTCTATAAATTAAATCAACCATTGCAAAATTAAATAAACTGCTTTTGTCTAGAGGGAAAAGATTAAATTACTTTTTTTCTTTAATATAACTGATGACTGTTTTTTGGCAGTTTTTAACTGTGAAGACTGTAAATACATCTAAGCGAACAAACACAGCACTATCAAAACTAATTGTATTCCTAATTTGTCTCATTAAAGCATTTTGTGCTTCCAGTTAGTGACATTTTTAAGACTTTTTCGAAAAGGAATAAAAAGAGGGATAACTTTAATTAAAGCTTTGTTTTCAAAAATTCCAAATGTTTAATTAACGCTATTATTGCTAATGTTCAGGCTTATGACTGTAATTCTTAGATGAAAATTAGACAAAGTTAGATTGTCGCTTAAAGAAGCCTTATAAATCTCACCTATTTCTATTTATATTTTTGACGTAGACTTACGTCTCTCCATAGTGGTCTGATGGTGTGTCGGGAAAGAAAAAAATTATGACGTTTTCCGTAGTATTTTTAAACGCTTATAGCTCCGCAACCAAATAACATAGAGAGTTGGTTTTAATTTCATTTAACAGAGAAAGGTGAAAATTGAACATTGTAAAAAGAATTTTAGAATTTGGAATTACGGTTTAGTCACAGTCGAGCTTCAAAGTTGGTAAAAATCACGAAACATTTTGATGACGTCACAGCGACCGATGAGCGCGCACGCAGACTAAGACAATTCATTCGTCGATCGCGCGAAATATTACTCAAGAATTGTTGAATAACGTCAAATTTCGTGCTAAAGTTAAGCGCTTATAGATCCGCAACCAAATAACATAGAGGGTTGGTTCTAGTTTCGTCAGACAAAGATAGACATTGAAGATTTCAAAAATAATTTTAGAATTTGTAATTACGGTTTAGTCACAGTCGAGTTTCAAAGCTGGTGAAAATCACGAAGAATTTTAGATTGATAGAGTCACATAGTACTAGACTAATAGTCACTATAGACTATAGAGTTAATAGTCACATAGAGCTACTTTAGTCACAGAAAAGCCCAGTTGAGTAAGGTAAGTAAGTCTATCCCCTCAATCCCAACGGCCGTTTCGCAGAGACAGCCTCCCGTCGATTTGTTATTTTATGCTGTAGGATAACGCTACAAATAAAAGTATTTTGCAGGCCGGAAATCACCTATTTTCCAGAAGTTTTCAAACATTAATTTATGCTCGTCTTTTGAAAAATTGCAGTTGCAGTTGCGTGTTACATCAGAATATTTTTCCCATAATAATTTTTCCTGTTTTGTTGACATATCCTTGATTATGTTTATGGTCCTCTTCCTGAATTTAATTTTTTTAGCAGGCCCAATAGGTTCATGGCTGTCTTGAATAATACCAAGTCTTATTTCTTAATTTTTAAAATCAGCAGCATCAACCTTATATCTTGTTTTTAATATCAACAGTGTTGCACTTGCTCAACCTTTCCACGCAAAGTAAACGAGTGAAACTAGTATTTTTATGTATGATAATGTCAATAAAAGCACTATAGTGAATTAAGAGACATAAAACAACTTTAAAACAACGATTACAATAACTGCAGTCATTAGTAAATAACCATCAGTGGTCTGGCAACGGACTTACACCAGTGTCATTCTCAACTCAACAACAGTTCAGGTCAGTAAGTGTTGGGGCTGCTCATAGTGGTCAATTATTGTACTGTTGATTTACGCCACCATCACGCTAAACAGAGAAACTAAAAAGTTATCCAAATCCATGCTTAACTCAGAGTGTGCAATTTAATGACTTACATCACTTTCATTCTAACCATCTGAAATATATAATAACCTGATTTTGACGTAGACTTACATCTCTCCATAGTAGTCTAATGGTGTGTCGGGAAAGAAAAAAATTATGACGCTTTTCGCTCTAAAGTTAAACGCAACCAACAAACATAGAGAGTTGGTTTTAGTTTTATTTAACAGAGATAAGTAGACATTGAAGATTGCAAAAATAATTTTAGAATTTGTAACTACGGTTTAGTCACAGTCGAGTTGCAAAGATGGTGAAAATTACGAAGAATTTTACATAGATAGAGTCGAATACTCACACTAGACTAATAGTCACTATAGGCTATAGAGTTAATAGTCACATAGAGCTACTTTAGTCACAGAAAGTCACAGTTGAGTTAGGTAAATAAGTCTACGCCCCTCAATCCCAGCGGCCGTTTCGCTATCTTTTCAAAAGGATTGAAAAGATAGAAAAGCGGCCAATGGGAATTCATAATGATACAGTGAAACAGCGAATAGAAAACATTAATACGACAACCAATCAGCTCTATTTAAAAAGGCGTGAGGTTTCTGAAGTTAGTAATGTAATGTGCGAATACTCTATTCTAACAATAATATTGCTTTTAAATGAAATAAACTTATCATTGATTCTCCGAAAGAAAATAAATAGAACTTCCTTTCGGGAAAGAATATACCACTTAATGGAAGTAACATATGTACAAGTATCACATAATTAATATGAAGGAAATTAGGTTATAATATTGTTTTTAAGTAAATTGTCTTAAAAAAAGGTAATAATAATATTGCTTTTAAATTAAATAAACTTATCATTGATTCTCCGAAAGAAAATAAATAGAACTTCCTTTCGGGAAAGAATATACCGCTTAATGTAAGAGTGAGAGATATACGAAAACTTTTAACTCGACTCTTTTTGCCATTTCTCGCATTTACTGCAATGTGGAATATTACGACTGCTTGTGCCAGTGCTTCACGTAGCAGATCTTCCCTGGAGAAATAAAGAGATCAATATTACGGAACAGTCCATTCACATTCCTCAGCATGTGCTCAAGAAACGCGCATCCTTTTCGGTAGATAAGGATTTATATCGCAGTCTAGAATTACTGCTTACTGGCTTGTAATGAGCTCATCGAAACAGGGAAAATCAGAAATAAAAATGGCAATCTTTCGCCATTGTTTCCGGACGATTCCTCTCTATTGTCTGGAAATATTTCGATGGAGATGGAGAAATAGTTCGCGAATAATCTGTCCCCTTCGCAATAAATTATTCCCTTTCGGAATTTTCCGGAGATGGTACTTGGGAAATTTGCTTTTGTGAAATCTTATTTCGATGGAAATCTGGATAGCAGTCATTTTGGAGCAGCTTATGAGTAATTATACGTTGAGTACAATTAAAAGATACTTTGATGAAGTCGTCCAGTTCTGTCTGGAAAGTTTGTTGGGGACGGAATGGATTTCAAAAAGCAGTTCATATTTCTTTTTCGCTCCGTTTTTATGGTTTTAGTTAAGTTTGAAACTTTTCGAAAGGCTTGTTAAATGATTCAAGTTTTAACAAAAGTGAATATTCTTTCCTTTTGGCTGAAACTTTACAGATAAGAAACTAAGATTACTATCAAAGCATTTAATAAAAATAAAAGAAATTCAAATGGTTTTGGTTTTTACTTTTGTGAATAAAATTTTAATGTGTCTAAAATGGGAAAAAACTAGAACCATTATACATTTAAATGCTATAAGCCTGTATAACAGGACAAAATATTTAATGATTTTAATGAAACTATTAAAGCAAAAATAGCAATTTAAATAAATAAAATATGTGAAAACCGTATTAAAAATAATTCTTTTATTCTGCAGTATTTTGTAATTTATTCAGTAATACTCTTAAAATGTTTCTTAAACAGTTAAAAATAATACAGTGGTATAAAATATATAATCTCATAGTTCCTGATTAGAAAAAAATTTTTGATTCTGACAGGTGGCATGTCAAATACGCCTCGCCAATTTAACTTCTGAATCCATTGTGTACCTTCAGGAAGGAAAAGGGCGAGTTGTCAAATCACAACTTTAGACTACGTGCAGTTAGATGTTTGATGTTGTTACGCAGTTACGTTAATCAAATGATGTCATTTTGGACATATATAAAGAAGTGAATAAAAATTCTTTTATCAAATCGCTTAGTTTGCTGCTAAAAGTAGTTTAGTGCGCTAAACTCGTTAAAACACGTTTTTTCTACAACTGATAAATTAATTCCTCATCTTTTTACAGTTTGTAAATTCAAATTATTTTTATGCATCTCATTCCAACCATCTGCGTGGTTGTAACATTTAAATGCACACACTTGTCATTTAACCAACAGTTTGTAAACAAGATGAGCACTCTGTTCATTTGTTTTACTCTTGTGATATAACAAACATGCTAGAAGGAATAATTTTTAAGATTGCGTTAGCTGCATATCAACTTTTATTCTAATTAGATTATTGTTAAAACTAATTGCCACTTATGAGTGGCTCTATTTCTCTCCCTTAATAACCAACTACAAACGCTGTGTGACTTCTAAAAAAAGTTTCCACACAAATAATAAGCTTATTCTGTATGAAAAAAGAATTTTATGTCTAAAGATTTGAGAAAAAAATCAGATGAATGCAACTTATTTATATTCACAGTGGATTCATTTCTGAATAAGAGACCGACATGGAACAACAAACAAGAGAAAGTTAGTCGATATACTAAATGACAATGAAAAATTTATTCTTTACTTCTATACATATCGTCTGTTCAATAATTAAGCTTATTCTCTTTAATTTATCTATGCAATCCTCATATAAACAGAGTAGGGGAAATCAATCCTTGAGCATTCGTATAATTAAACAGCATTCCTTCAGCTAACATC